>OZ005743.1:99203098-99345476 GCA_963930735.1 Dioctria linearis | reverse complement strand
CCTGTTTAATATTCGCTCCCGTATTCTCGTAATCTTCAACACAGGCTTCTGAGACAATATCGTGTACCTCATTTTTATTTCAAATGGCAATTTATCATTAATATTTAACAAACTCTTGTTATCGTAATCTAAAATATTTATAACTAGAATTTCTTGAAAATCATTTTCAATGAGTTTCGTTGAGTCTGATCACAAGGCCCAATATTATTTCTATACTGACCTTCACTAGTATGAGTTAACTCTAACCTATTTATTTCCATAAAATCTCTACCCAGTATAGATGAAGACATTTTTATTTTTAAAACTTACTAAAGGACATATTATACCTACAATATCAAGCAAGCTACCATTTATTCCTTGAAGTTTGCATTTTTCGGTATCAAATGTCGTCACTAAGAATGACGGTACAAATTTTTCTTACACAAGCTTATACAGCTTCCGGAGTCCAAAAGTGTCTGTAACGTAAAACGAGTTTTAATTCTTCTAAAATGTTTGCACAAACAGCAGCATTCTATTGATATTAGAGTCTGGTATACCGTTAATTCAGTTTCCTCGATGCTTGCCAATGATGCGATTTCTTGCATGGGAAATACGTATTGTTCTAAAGACTCATTTTTCTCTTTTTTTTCGGTTTCTGAGTCGATTGTGGATTTCTACCCTAGTTACCTGGCTGCTGAATTCTTTAAGAAGAGCATTTCTTTAATCATCCCATGACGTAAAACACAAAGTTCGCAGAAAACGTTTCCTCGTGTCCGTCATTAGTCTTTTAGCATAAATTAATTTCATTCTGGAGTCCCACCTCATAAATTCAGCTGACTCGTCAATTTGTTGCATCCATTTTTGAATAGAATAACTGTCGTCATCACTAAACCGTAGCAGGGATTTATTGAGGTCTCGAAAATTCACGAAAGATCGGGAACTAACGGAATCGGCTGTTTCTTCTATAGTCAGTTCAGTTATTCTGCTTTTTCACGCTATTTTGACAGCCTTTTGGGAAGAATTTGCAACTCAGCATCAAGCGCATCGTTGATATTGTTGTTTTCAGTACATTCTTCTTCAGTAGGGGGCTGGTATCCTTCAGATTGTGATAAAAGCAAGAGATTTTCTGGAAAATGCGTTAAAAGCTGTTCCTCTGAAAGATTGATTCAAGCAGCCTGAGTTTTAGTGTTGCTTTATTTCCGATTGTCCAATTGTATCAATTTCTCCTTGAGGTCATTCACTGTGTTATTTTCAGCAAATGTATCCACATGTGCAGCCATTGAGTATCACAAGTTTTACTGATGATTCTTCACACACAAATTTTCTCTGCTCACTTATGATCGATCGATCCGTTTTAATAGAAAAAAAAATCATGAATTGTTTATAATTTTCACGATTCATATACGTCGTGAACCGCAGTAACATTACGATCACAAAATTTGAAAATTATTCTCAAAACTTGTGCAAAATAATTTTCTCCGTACAAATTGTAAAATTGTTAATTTAGTTTACGGTGTCATCCCATTTCTGATTTGCTGGGGGCTCAGAAGTAAATTTTTGGGCAACTAGGCACTGAAAATGAAAGTAGACTTCTTACTGCAATCAAAGTTTAATGAGGACTGTAATTTACATCGAGATCGAGTGCACATTCGATACATAGCAGTATATTCTCAGTGCGTTTGTCGATACAACGAATACTCAGCTATCGTTTTGATAACAATACCACTACAAAAGAAAAATCAAAAATAGATAAATCGAGTCAAGGCAATAGCAGGTTCTCAAAAGTACTACAGTTTTATACCTGAAAGTATACTGGTTTTATACTGAAAATAAAATTATAAAATTTATGAAATAATAAAATAGAACTATTATAATAATACTTTCATTAAGTTATCTAAAAACAATAAAAAACAAAAGATTTGAGTAAATTTAAAATTTTAATTTGAAAATTTACAGAGACGTTAATAAAAGCTGTAAATGCGCAAATTTTTGATATGATATGTATTAAAGTTAGAGCATTTTAAAAATAATACTTTCTAGGGAGTGTTTCTTTTCCGGAGGGGGTGAAAAATCCATAATTAACTAAAATTTAATTTTTTAATATTGTTTTTTAATTTTTATTTATTTTCTATTATTTCTTTTTAAAGCCCCAATTAATATCAATAATATGAAATATTGTCGTACAAAAGAATCAGTGACCCGAACCGGACTAATCAACATAATCTAAAAACATGACCACAGTGAAAACATGAATATTTGGGTCACCCTGTATCCAAGACCTCACGTGTCGGTAGGCTAAACAAAAAAAAATATGGGCGCAATATTTTTTAGTGGTTATCTATATCTATATCTATCCGTAAATTTCATCTAAATCAGACCGGGTAGAGGCTGAAAATTAGTTATTTTGATCGTTTTGGTATGGAATTAGTATATATGTACATACTTTGTAAAAATACCATACCTAGAAATCTATATACCTTGAACTAAATGCATCTGCAGCTGAATTGCTCTCCTTGTTCTTATCTTTTACGAACCCCATCCATCCTGTCGTATACCCACCTATTCACCTAAGAGAAACACCTTATGTTAAAGGAACTATGTACAAAAGAATAATGTGATGCAATAAATTAACAGAAAAATGTGAGGAAGAAGAACGAATAACTTTAAGTTAATCTTAAGACGCATTGTTGCTCAGCTTCCATTTCTATTGTAATACATACCTGTATGTAGTTATAGGCTTATAACAGTTATATATGATAGTACATGCAACTGGCAACACACTAATGTGAAGCACAAGTTTATTGTGGAATCATCCTACATAGCTCATAAATTGAACAGAACTTTGCCTATATTTTTGCAGCAGAGAGAGTTTTATCCCTCAATAACAACTTGGAATGCTCTTTATCGAAGCCAATCCCGGAAAATAATTGCGGATAAGCTGCAACAATTATTACCGAATGCAGTGAAAGTAGAGCAATTTTGTGAAATTAATTATAATGAGTACAATGTGCAGACGTTTAGGATAGCATTGGCATACTTAAACCACATACTAAGGAAATTAATGTCAACAAAGCTACATACGCATCCAGTGGTAAGTTTTACTCATGTGCATGAAGTCTATGTGTACAGGGTTTTATATAAGTATAATTATAAGTAAGGAACAATTATAATAAAAGTCACCCATTGCAACAAGTATCACCTCCCGCACAACAAATTCAATAGCCAACTAGTTACAAAATAATAATAATAATAATTAATAATAATTTATTTATTTGGCAATGTACTCAAGATTAAAAGATGTTATTGCAGTACTAATATCAAGAGGAGGAGAACAAAAGAAAGAGAAAGCTAAAAGCATATAACAGTAATAATAAAACTAAAAACTTAAAAATATACAAACTAAGTATAGAAAATGATGGAGATAGTAGTCCAATTAATTTGTTTAGTAGATGCGTGCACCATTCACGCTCAAAATATTAAATTATTAATTAACCTTGAAAAAGCTTTGCTGGAGCCTTCACTTTGAATATTACTTGGAAGAGAATTCCACTTAAGAGCAGCCTGGACAAAGTAAGAACGCTCACCATACTGTGAGATGTGCCTTGGGATAAGAAGCTGAGGATTTCTGGTAGAATGCAAGAACTGCAGTTTCTCATATTAGTATAGGGCTTTTATGAATTATTAATTTTTGTAAGAAAATAAGTTGACGTCTAGCTAGATGTGTCTCAAGGGATGTGCCCAGAATCGATGATACATACGCTGATATGTGAGCACTACGAGAGAGCTTGTAAATGTATCGAGTAACATCATTAAACGCAACTTTCAATTTCCTTTGACAAACAGAATCAAGTTTGCCGAATATTAAACTGCCATATGTAAAATGTGGTACAATTACTGACTTAGCCAACTTCAGTTTAAAATCCACTGACATGGAGCTTGAGCTAATCCACAATTGTCGCAGAGCACCATATACCTTTATCATCGTTTCCGCAGCTGAACTTGGAATTAAATTTGGTTCCCAAATTTTTGAATGAGTCAACATATTCCAGGACTGTGCTGTTCAAGACCACAGGGGGAAGCTCGGACTTCTCTAATGCACGCCTATAAATTGCTAAGCAGTTTGGTTTGGACGGATTCAGTGACAGCTCATTAATTGCACACCACTTATGTAGGTGTTGTAGATCCTCATTGATCCGATAGACACAATCCTCTATTAGTCCTATAGGTCTACTAAGGTACATCTGTACATCATCTGCTTATAAATGAATAGAGCAATTTTTAATAGCACATGGTAGATCGTTTATGTACAGGCTAAATAAAAGTGGACCAAGGATTGACCCTTGAGGAATACCTGAGGACAGATACGCCGAGTTAGAGAGAGTTTCTCCTACCTTCACCATTTGACTGCGATTCATTAGGCAATCAGATTACCAGAGTCAAATACTTTACTATAGTCAAGCAAAACCAATATTGTCAAATGATCACTATCAAGAGCATCATAAATATCTGTGGCAACTTTTAAAAGAGCAGTTTCACAGCTGTGCCCCGGTCGAAAGCCAGACTGCCAAACTGACAATATTTTACCTCTACATAATCCCTCATTTGCTTATATAAGATCTTTTCCAATCCCTTGGCCAGAAAATTAAGCACACTAATGGGACGATAATCGCTGGCTAGAGACGGAGACACTTTCTTAGGAATAGGGACAACTGTAGCTTCTTTCCATTGGGTAGGAAACTGACATCTGGTGAGACAGCAATTGTATGGACTAGAGGACAAGATATATATGGCATTATGAGTTTGAGGAATTTGGGATTTAGCAAATCAGGCCCAGTGGCGTTTGACTTAATAGAGTAGAACGTGGAGAGAGTTTCACATCCGTCAACGCAGTGAAAAGAAAAGCCCTCAGAAAGGAAGTTAGAATAGTCTAAGTTATGCGAACGCTGAGCGGTAGTTCCAGTGAAATTAATAAAAAACTTGTTCAGTGTATCGTGATCACAGATGACTTGTGGGATTCTTGCCCATATATTCCAATGCTGCGAATATTTTTCCACAACTTACTTTTTGTTCAAATGAAAAGATTCCAAAAATTTGTTGCCAATTGCCCGCTTTCCTGTTTACAAATTTTGTCTACTTTTCCCACTAATTTGTCATGTTCAATACATCAAAGTTTAAATAGTTGATAAAGTACAAGCACCTTAATGATTGAAACCTTATGCTACTCGCGAAATATATCAGTGCGCTATTAGTTCAGTCAGTAGGGGTTTTTGCCCTACAAAAGGTGAGGTAGTTGTGATTTTGAAATGTTATTCAGTTCCGGGCCGCGATGAAAAATCCCATTTTAAGCTCCGGGGCGGGGGTCCGCGCAGACCACCATCTTGGATTAAATGTACCAAAATTGATTTTTGCAAAATAGTTCCTCAATGGTTGATCCTACGACAAAAATGTAAAAATATAAATTTGAAGAACAATTCCATACATTTTTCGTATAAATCCTTCTGTTGAAAGTTGTTTTGTTGATGCCTGTATCATATCCCAAAAGCAATCCACTAAACAAAACCAATAATTACCAGGGAGAACAATTAGGAATCTATATTCACTTAATGTTGACTTCTTCTGCTTTCCACACCTGATTAAAATTATGCGCCGCCAATAAACGTATCTCGTGCTTTTCTGGCTTCAACATATCTGTTTACTTGATTACTGCGAGATTCATCTTCAGAGGATATCAGCAAGTCTCCCATTTGCAAATGAAAGTGTTCTCCGAACGTCAGTACACCCGTTGACGTAAGTTTTCCTATCGCGGTTGACGAGCTCCGCAGTTCACTTTTAATTTTGCTTTGCCGGAGATCACAAAAAGCCAATGATTTCTTGTCACCATTTTGACTAAGCTGTCCCATTTGGCCACGACCTTCTCCATGCACGCTCCTGCGTTGACGTTGAAGCTGCGAAATAAGTTGAGGACGCAGTTATCACCAATAGCTGTGATGACGGGACCTAGCTGAGGGCACAGAATCTGTTTATGATCTGCTAAAGTTATAAGCTGCTGGCATTCATGATATTGCTGGTGTGTTTAGCAAGGTATACTGTCGCTCGTGGTTGTTTGCTGCAACGAATTCGGCGTCCAGATCATATATATGGTAGCCCTTCTGGTCCATTGCTGTCGGAATTTTATAGATTTTGTACAAGTCGAATAAAACTCTTTGTGGTTGGGGGATTTCTACCCTGACCAACATTTTTTTATCTGACTGAATAGCTTGTACCTTTGCAATCTGGATCAATAACTGGAAATCTTGGAAATTTTCGTCTAAATTAAATTCTCTAGTAACGTTTGCCATTATCTCAGACATTTTTCGAGCGTGAATTATAGCGGGGTGTAATTTTCCTGCATTCAACGACACCACAATATTGGACAGTGTCTCCTGTATATCGCTAATTTCTTGCAACTGAATTGTCATTAGCGTACTAATTTCATTGATCTCCATTCTTTGCTGCAAATTTGACAACTCATCGCTCTTATTTTGCTGAGCAGCGATGATGAATGAAATTTTACTCCAGAGTTCCTCACGTTCTGCATCAGCCTGCGCTCGTGATGCATTAAATACGTCGAATGTTGATTTGATTAAAGTCGTCTGCTCCTTCAGAAAGTGAAAGGTCTGATTCTCCCTCCCATCAAGATCTTCAAGTCTGCTATTAATGTCATCCGAGTCGGCCTGATCCATTGTTCCAAAAAGTGTCTTTAGAAAGGGACCACACTCCATCAAACAATGAGCGCTTCGTTCGATGGGATGCTTCCCCATGCATATGATGGCTAAGCTCTTCATTCTGTCGTTCAATTCTGGACACCCAGGTTCTTATTTCCGTAGTTGCCACTTCGCATCTGATACCTACTCCGATGTGCCTGATCCTGGTACATAATTCTCTGCTTAGGTTGCTGCAATTTTTTGCAAACTCCAACTCTTTTGTTAAATCCGGCATTTCCAGTTTAGTTAGAATCGTCCAATGTTTGCTGTAGAAGTTCACCTTTCCCACATTATCGAATAGTGTTATGGGTTTGATGCTGTAGTCGGCATTCTCTGCATACAGTGATGTCACACTAACTAATATTATTACCATAAGCCTTTCCATTTTGGTTCTCCTACTTCTTACCTGTATTCCTTAATCTTCTGGCAACCTTCCTAATATCTAAAATAAAAGCTTCTCCTATTTCTTCTTCTTATTTATTTGTCCTAATTAGTTATTTATTCTTTACCTCTTTTCTTCTTTAGTACAAATCTAGATTTCTTTATGCTTTATTTCTTTAAAAACTTCTTATTCTTTATTTATCGCGAACTTCTTTAACATATTAATTCTTTATTTATAAATCTCTTATTTATTGTTTCCTTCTATTGTTTTTTTTAACTTTTATCTTTTTTATTTTAATAGTTTATTTCTTCTTTCTTGCTTTATATTCCCTCTGACTGTGTCGTTAAAAAAAATTACCAAACCTTACCTCCCTTCTTTACCTTTTACTGCATCCGACTACCTGACCCCTTATCTGAATGCTTCTGTTTACAATATGACACCTGTAAAATAACAGAGGTTAATAAGTAATCAACTAAGTAGGGTGAAGTGAAATTGATCATTCAACAAATTTTCTTAAACGGTTAGTGTGAATCCGCTTAAGTTTTTTGCCCTGAAGAATCGTTACATTCTCCAGACTGTGTACATGTATGACCTCATAGGGTCCTTTAAAAATTGCCGATAATTTTCCTGCGCGGGCTGAATTTCTGACCAAGACCTTATCGCCGACATGTAACCACTCTGCCCTGGTCTTCTTATCATAATAAATCTTTGACGTAACCTTACTCTTTTGCAGATTCTCCCTTGCCAGCTCAAATGACTTTTGCAGCCTAAAACGTAGTACTGCATGATATCTGTCGGCATTGTATAATGGTTCTGGTTTGGTTTGTAACCTGCTGGGAATTCTCGATGCAAACCCGAAAAGTGTTTCCATCGGTGTGAGTTTAGTGCCTGTATGTATTGTATTGTTACACGCATGAGCCGCCGTTTTTAAATATTCGTCCCATGCTTGTGGTTCCCGATCCACGAAACTCCTCAAATAGTTTGCCAAAGTAGAATGTTGTCTCTCTACCGCATTCGACTGAGGATGATATGCCGTGGTTTGCAATTTTTTTACCTTTAACATCTTGCAGAGGGCTTTCATAATTTCTCCGGTGAAATTCGCCCTCTGATCGGTTACCAGTTGTTTCGGCAGCGAGTAACGACTCAGAATCTGTTCAAACAAAGCTCCTCGCGCATCGGTATTCGCCTCTTGATCTGGTATAGCCACGAAGTCAACAAATCTCGTAAGATCATCCATTAATGATAGGATATATTTGCTGCCATTGTGACTTACGGGTAGAAGTCCCACCAAATCGACGTAAACCTTGTCAAACGGTTTCTCTGAAATTTCCGTCACTACCATAGGCATCTTAATGGTTCGCGCGTGCTTGTTCTTCTGACATTTTACACACTGTCGAACATATATTGCGATCTCACCCTTCATCCCCTCCAGCGGTAGAAACGCTTACTTCTGTCGAACGTTTTAGTTCGTCCAAGATCATCTGTACTTCTTTCTGGTCCGAAATTAATTTTGGCTCTGGCTGTTTTATCGTTCTTCCGGTAATCAACTCACACTCGCTCATCACGTCCCAGTCATCTTCGGATTCCCGATTTTGACCTTCGTTTAATGCCATTTTTCTTCGGGCTTCAGCTCAAGTTACTGCAAAACATGGAAACTCTGTAGTCTTTTCTTCGTCTCTACCATTAGAGATTTGAAGAATTCGGATCAATGCATCCGCATTACTATTCTGCTTGCCAGTTTTATAAATAATCTCAAAGTCATATTCAGACAATTTCTGATGAAACCTCACCATACGGGATGTGGTATCCTTTACTTTAAAAATTCCGCGTAAAGGCTGGTGGTCCTATATAACTTTAAAATGTCTACCTAATAGATAACATTTGTAATTCCGCACAGCCCAAACGATGGCTAACATCTCTCGTTCGGTGGTAGAATAATTCCTCTCAGCAGGATTTAGAGTAAGGCTGGCATAGCTTAGCGGCTTTCCCTCTTGTTCTAAGACTGCCCCTAAGGACTCTGCACTTGCATCTGTAATTAATGTGAATTTCTTACTAAAATCAGGGTAACCCAAGACAGGTGGCGTAGTTAAAGCCTCTTTTATAATACCAAAGGATTTGTCGCATTCAGAGTCCCATGATTTTAGAAAATTTCGGGACGAATTTTCGATAATAGTTAGCTAGTACCAAAAACGACTGTACTTGACGCATAGTTCGTGGCCTTGGAAAATCACGCACTACTTTAACTAACCGTTGGTCCGGCGTTACTCCCTTTTCTGAGCACACTTCTTCAAAAATTGGCATTTCGAAGGCTGAAGTTTTAAATTGTGTTCTCTAAAACGCTGGAATACCTCCCGTAGCTTCTCGTGGTGTTCATCCAAATTTTTTGCAAAGATGACGACATCGTCTAGATAAACGAAGCATTTTATTCCTTGAAGCCCTGTCAAAATCCTATTTAATAACGACTGAAAGAATGGGGGAGCAGTTTGTAGTCCAAATGGCAATCGCTTATATTGAAAGTGATTGAAATTGGTACTGAATACTGTTTTCTCCCTATCTGCTGGATCAATTAGTACTTGGTGGTACCCGTTAGCTAGATCTAACGTGGAGAAGTACCTGGAGGACCCAATATGTCCAATATATCTTCTATTCGTGGGAGAGGATATGCGTAAGGGATGCACACTTTGTTCAGTTCTCGAGAGTCTACGCACAGTCTAAGCTTCCGATTACCATCTTCATCCATTCCCTTTTTAGGGATAAGTAGAACTGGAAAATTGAATGGACTTTTACTGGGCTCTATGATATCTTCTTCTAGAAGCTTTGCTAGCTGTTTCTGGCATTCTTCCCTGTGAGCTTCTGTCAGCCTGTACTGTTTTTTATGTATTGGGCCTGCGGTTGCCATAAGGGGCAATTTGAAAGTTTTCGTTGACGTGTACGTGAGCTTATCTCCCGGTAAATAAAAAATATCGCTATATTCATAGCAAAGTTGAGCAACGGACTCTTTTTCTTCTGCATTAAGACTTTCCTCCAGCACTAACGAGTCCCTCATGATCTTAAGTCGGTGTTGGCTGGCGTGGGTCTTATTTCTAGGGTGTGAGAATGGGTATATTACAAACTCGTTTAATCTTTTTAATTGCGGCTGAAAATTCATAATTTCAACCGGTTCTGTTGGGGCGTTAATAACACCCACAAAGACCTTTCCATTCCTAGGTTTAATTGTAGTGTTCCCACAATATACTCCTGGTCTGATTTCCGCCGCCATGCATACCAACTCTTCTTGACTGGCCACATCTATCTTTACCAGTTGTTCTGTCCTGGCTTCTAGCCTGAAAGTTGAACCTGAATTATGTCTGGAAAATGGTGGCTTCCTCATCTGTGGGTGGTTCCGCTTCTCCTCCGGTATCTTGGGTCCAAAGTTAAGAAGTCCCAGCTCCTTGCGAGGAGGTTCGGATTCCCTATCTTGACATGCGTGACTCACCCCACATTTCCTGAGGCCACCTTAAGGATGCTTCGATTTTAACACTTTTAACCCTTTGTTCAGTTCCCATGCGAGGGGCTGTTGGCAAAGTGCTTCCTTCACATCCGCCTAACTGTGGCTCTATACTTGTGTGATTTACCTGCATAATTTCTTCTATCTTAGTGTTCCACTTATCTAACTCAGTCTCGTTTTCAGCTAGATTCGTATTCCCTTTTTTACTACTACTATTCACCCTACCTAGGTACCTGTTTATACTATCCACAGCTCCACTTGCTTTACTCACAATATCTTTCAATGCTGACATCCGCTCTTGAATCCTCTTTTTTACCTCCTCAGCTGAGGTGACTAAGACTTTATTAATGCTTGGTATACTTGTGCTTTTTTCCGTACCCTTCTTCAAGACGATTGTCTCGACACGTTCATTTCCTGTTATGTTTAGGAAGAGTGGATTGTGTTTCACAGGTCTTGCTGGCCTTGTATTGCCACCTTTTCATCTATACAATCAATGATGGCCTTGCCTTTAAGAAAGTCCATCCCCAGTGTCCCATCGGTTGGTATTCAGTCTGTGTCTTCAATCGTGTGGAATTCACAGGACCGAATGACTGAACCGATGCGTAAATGGGCCTTGCAAGTTCCAATCGAGCTGTTGTGAGCTCCAAATAATCCCCCTATCTTTTCTCTTTGTTGAGTCTGAATGGGTGTATTTTTTTTATTCGACTTATCTTAATTATGCTACAAGTCGCTCCAGTATCCACAAGTAATCTTAATCTATCTTCCACTCCTATGTCTGATCCTACTGTAATTATGTTATTATTTAACGGGCTTAATTCTAGTGTACTGGTTTCCTTTATTTGAGTTTTCAAAAATTCTGATTTTGTCAATGGAAGGCAGCTGTGCCTATTGTTTTGCTCTGCTAAGTACTTCCGCAGACAGTTTTCAGTGAAGTGATCGCAAGTTCTGCAAAACTGGCAGTATAAATCTTCCCTTTCATCTCGAGATTCATTTCTTCCGCTTGTGGTTACATTATCGAATCTCACTTGCTGCTTCCTACATTCCATCGCTACATGACCATAGCCTCGGCATCTTGTGCAGAAAGGAGGCTGTCGTTCCCCACCACATTCCTTTGCGAAGTTTCCCTCCTTTCCACATCGAAACAGTGCTTAGAACCTCGCTGACTGCTTCTGGGCGGGGTTTCGCGGTATTCTCTTACATTTGACTGAGATGGCCTCCCTGGATCTTTCTTGGCCAAGCTGGGCTCCCATGTATTCTGAGGTATTCCGCCGTTACTCTTAAGCATCTCCCCTACTCCTGGTGGCCGAAGTTGAAGACGTTTTGCATCCTTCTCGAAGTAAGTCGCTTCCTCACGCACTGCCTCCAGAGACTCGAACTTCCTTTCCGTCAGATGTACCTGAGTGGCATGATTAAGCACACCACCCTTGAAGGTTGCCACTGCATCAGACTCTAACTCCGCTATTGTCCTCCGTCTTTGTCCGGGTACTTTGCTGATACGGCTGTCTTGATCTGGCTCAACAGTTCCTTCAATCGGTCCACAAATTCTCGGATGTCTTCACCTGGTCTTTGTCTGCAGGCCACCATCTCCGTTCGCAATTCACTAAATGACTTCTTCGGCATATAAGATGTTTTGATTATTAATTGCAGAGCTTCAAAGTCTTTTGGTTCGTCTGAACTTACCAGATAGTAAGCATCATCCGTCAACCGATACTTCACACATTTCATAAAAATGTTCTGCTCCTCAGGCTTCAGTCGATTGTACAAATCCTTGCCGCAGCTTAAGAATCTGTACACCTCTTTCACCAGTTTCAGAGATCGATCTCCGGAAAACATGGGTACGTTCTACGACCATATCCATCACTTTATCGTGTATATCCACCATTTTTATGTGATCTTCGTTTGATTTTCCACTTTTCTTATGTCTTATTTCCTTATTTTCCTTTACGCTAATTACACTGCCGCGTGCGATCGAATTTTGTTTTGGCTCCGACTGATGGTCCCAAAATACTAATCTTCTTGGCGACCACTTTCTGCTGTTTCCTTGGTTGCTATTGCCCTTGGTGGTTGACTGACGTTCCTGCAATTCTATCGGCAATTCCCGTTCGAGTTCGGCCGCAGTCTGCTCTGCTTCCTTCAATTGAACGTTTAAGGTATCTACCTTCTTGACCAGAGCTTTAATTTCCTCGCGGCTATCCTTTAGTGCCTTTCCTATTGTCCCTTCCTCTTTTTGAATAATGTCGAAGGTTATAGTCACCAAAAGATTTACAACTTCTCCTTTCGTGCTTGTTTGAGTGGCTGTTTCTAGTTCCTGTAGAATATTCTTGAGATCTCCATTCGCCACACGTTTTTTTCAATTCTCCTGTTAAATGATCTGTGATATATTGTCAGTCTCTCTCATAATACTGAAGCTTTGTTTGGCACTGCTTTAATTCTTCTGATTTACTTTCCAGTTCCTTCTCCTGTGACTGGAATTGCAATAATTGCTCCCTGATCAATTCATTAGACCTCCCCACTGATATAGATGTTTCTTGAACCCTATCGATATCTACTATTGCAAACGCGAGGAAACTTTAACACATTTAACGCAACGAAAAATCATTACATCACTAAACATGAAGGCCCACAATGAGAATAATATGTATACTATAAGCGAAAAAATATGGTCGCCAACAAAACGAAACCCCAAATAATTAAAAACCGATGAAACATCTACTCATACTTTAAATTTTTCACCAAACACACGAGAAAACTTCCAAGCGCCCCTAACTATTACCGCTTAACCCAGCAACGCACACTAAGCATTACAATAGCATCACTATTAAATTGAACAAAATCACCTCAAACGAAAATTCTGAATTAACGACTTAACCTACACTTTTAATTTAAATATTTAAATTATGAGTTTAGACCAGACGGAGATGAGAGAAAAGTTTTCAAATTACCTTATCTAGCACAGATAAATTTATCAAAATCTAAATTACACTCAACACTTAATATTATTGTATAATCACTCAACCAATCAATCAATCACTTTAGGCGGAAAAGTAAATGGAGCAGCTAAAAAAGCATAACTCCCCAAAACTAAAAAATGGAGCAGCTAAAAAAGCAGAACTCCCAAAAAATAAAAAAAAATGGAGCAGCTAAAAAGCATAACTCCCAATATATAACAATTTAATAAACACAATACCTTTTTAAACCTGTTAGGAAACAAGAAATTGTTATTCATCGAAATGATCAGACAAAAGTTATTTATTATGAAAGAGCTCAATTAGAGCACCAACGTAATAAACTTACTTTGGCTTTATTGTGTAAATTATGTCAAATTTTCCAATAAGACAATAAAGCGCTTAATAAACATTTGTCGATCATTTCAATGAATAACAAGAAGCAATAATGCAAGAATGACCCCATTACGAAATAATTTGATTTAAGAAATAAATGTAATTTCATGTAAAAGAAAGAAGTTAATAGAGGTGGATTAAAATTGTCGTGAAGTTAAGTCGTTTTAATTATAACTCCCTAACATAAATTGGCGCAGCCGGTAGCTTTTACCAAAAAAAAAAAAAAAAAAATTTAGTTCATTGTAATACTATTAGAATTCACGTGCGCAAAATAAAGAAGTGAATCAGTGTGAAAAATTATATGGGAAAACGAAAAAATAAGTAAACAAAACATACATGTGTATAAAAGTGGATTTTAGTTTTCATGTGAATAAGTAAACAAAAAGAAATGTGGGGCAGTTATGTACATACATGTGTATGAAAGACGATACTAGTTTTCATGTCTGGGACGACTAGCACACCGAAATTACCTTTGGACAACAGGTTGGAAAGATTTATAAGGAGAATAGATTCCTTCAGTTTCGAGGAGAGTAGCCCAACCTTTTCTACGTCAACATCCGGAAGTAAGATCTCAGAAATTGCAAGTTCTGAGTTCCAAAACAACAATCCAACTGAGGTTCCAATCACAAAAACAGGGGAACAAATAATAGTTGAAGTTCACGCAGCGGAAAAAATAGTAAGCATAGAAGAAACAAGCGACGCAGCTGTGGGAGAAATAGCCGAACAGCAACCAGAAGCGGAGAAAGTAAATGAAACGAGAGACGTGACTATTATACAGCTACGTCACGGAAGGAAATACTTGAGACCAAGGTTCAACTCAGCGCCATCCAGTATAGGAATACAAACGTGTGTAGATTTAGAACCTAGTAATAGAAATTTTCTTAGTAATAATAAGACGAATTCGCATTCGAAAAATTTACTTAAAATTAGAAAAATGGAGACAGTAAATAGTACTGTTTTAAATCTTATTCCCCTTTTTTCTGGAGAAGATAATTCCAATTTGTCGAATGACATATGTATGTTTATGACTTGTTGTCGGCTGGCATATGAATCTTTAGAGACCCCCGAAGAAAAACTTCTTTTATTGAAATTAATTCCCACTCGTTTGCGTGGTCGGGCATTAGAATTGTTTCACCATAAGACTTTCCAAACCATTGAAGAGTTTTTCACTTCCTTTAAAGATAATTTTTCGGATGAAAAATCCTATATGTTACTTAATAATGAACTTCGTTTAATGCAACAAGTGCCTGGTGAAAGTCTGTTAACGTTTCTAAATCGTGTAAAAAGACAATTAGAAAAGTGTAAATTGAAAGCTAAGGAACAATACATGGCGGGTGCACATATTCTTAATACAGAGTTAGAGGAACTTGCGGTTAACAGTTTTAAAATGGGAATATTTAACCCAACTCAAAAGTTCTATCTTTGGCAAGATCCAGAAACAACACTAGAGGCATTGACTTCAAAAGTTAAACGACTCGAACAAGCAGAGCAATTCATGCTCTATCCAAATTTTGGTACACTAAATTGTACAACAGCTTATTCAAATCTTTTAACAAACCCCAATCCCATAAATGCCAATAATAATTTTAATTTGAATAAAAATTTTACCATGAACCAACTTACAGAAAACAGCTCAAGGTTAACTCCTGAACACAAAAAGCAAAATCAGGTCAAGTGTGGTTTTTGTAATCGCCTAGGCCATACATATTACGAATGTCGAACTCGTAAGTCGACACCGTATTGTACTTTTTGTAAGGCATATGGTCATGCTTATCAAAATTGCCAACGAAAGCAAAACAATTTTAGAAATAATAATAATAAATTCTTTAAGAATGAGCAGGGGAATTCATATAAAAAGGTGAATATGAGTCATGTCGACCGTTCCGGTTATAGTGAACAACCTCCTGTTCTATGCAACTTTTGTTTACAACCTGGACATGACGAAAATTTCTGCATAGCTAAAGAAAGATGGGAGAAGCGACAGCTACAAGAAAAACTAAGAAGATTGGAAACGGGAAACGATTTGGAGACGTCCGCCGACACCCCGGCACGTCTCTAATTAAAAACACCGTAAAAGGGTGCTCCGCTGAGAGTGATGTTCCAGTGGTAAATATCCCACTGAACATTACAAAAAATGAAAACGTTAACTTGATAGTTGACACCGGTTCAGAAGTGAGTTTAATAAAAGAAAGCATATTAAAAGATTATATAGAAATCAACAAACATGAAAAAGTTAAGCTTAAAACGATAAATGGTCAAAGTTCAACTGTGGGAACTTGTGATGGTAATTTGTTGGTCGGTTCAAATTACATTTGTAAATTTCACATTATCTCTGATAATGATAACATTTTAAGTGATGGAATTTTAGGCAACAATTTTTTGTCCTCACACTGCGTTGTTGATGGACCATCTCAGCGTCTCAAG
The DNA here is from genome assembly GCA_963930735.1 of Dioctria linearis. NCBI lineage: Eukaryota > Metazoa > Arthropoda > Insecta > Diptera > Asilidae > Dioctria > Dioctria linearis. The sequence continues at coordinate 99,329,120 of OZ005743.1, read as the reverse complement.
TTTCCACGCACGGAAGCGAACGCTGAAGATATTTTTGTACCCTTTGTCAAAAATACTTCGAATGTTGACACTCCAACACTGGCAAAAATCAATCTTAGATCACGCTCTAAGGGAGTTGATTTGATGCCTAATGATAGATACATGTCTCAAAAGTCAATCGATACAGGATTGCTCTCAAGTGTATGCATTGAAACACAACAAGCCACGAATCTTAACTCGCAAGCTAAGAAAGTTGGTGTGCTAAAAAGTGATACAAAAGGGAGCATAGATCCCAAGCAATTGATAACATTCGAAGGAAAAATTAATTTTGAATTACCATCTAGATCGGAGGTATTGGTGCCAATTAAATTAAACAGTAAAGCAGAACTGCTCTATTTGGCTGCTGAGATTGAGAAAGGTGTGTACATTGGTAATTGTTTAATAAAGCCTTTGGATGATAAGTTAAGTGTTATTAATGTAAACGAGTACAGTGTGAAAATAAAAGATTACTCACCTCAGTTGAAATCGCTTGATAATTATGAAATAATTAATCTAAATATAAATTCCTTTAAACAGTATGAAAATATTGAAAATAGCAATGAAGTGGAATGTGATATAAGAAACATTTTTTGCACTCAAAGCTCTAATTTAAAAAGTTATAAAAAGGAACGTATTAATAAAATAATGAATATGGTTCAGTTAGGAGAAAATATTAATGTAGTGGAAGAAAATTCTATTTACAACCTTCTTTATGAGTATGAAGACATTTTTTATTTACCGGGAGATGCACTTACTTATACTAAAAGTATCCAACATGACATTCCGACTCAATCAAATCAAGCCCCTATAAATCAAAGAATGTATCGTCTTCCTCAAACACAACGCGAAGTAATAAATAGCCAAGTGAATAAAATGTTAAACGAGGGAATAGTTGAACTGAGTAAAAGTCCCTGGAATTCGCCACTTCTAGTAGTCCCGAAAAAGCCGGGACCTGATGGGGAGAAGCGCTGGCGTATTGTAGTCGATTATCGCAAGCTCAATGAAGTTACTGTGGGGGCCGCCTATCCACTGCCTAGAATAGAAGATATTCTAGACCAGTTGGGTCACGCCCGATATTTTTCCACATTAGATCTTGCTAGCGGCTACCATCAGATAGAAGTAAGTGAAAATGACAGAGAGAAGACTGCATTTAGCACTCCTCATGGGCATTTCCAATTTAAACGTATGCCTTTTGGGCTTAAGGGGGCGCCGGCAACCTTTCAGAGACTAATGAATCATGTGCTTTCGGGTACATGCGAGTTCAAGTCATGGGCGTACCTTGATGATGTTCTTATATTTGCTAGTAACCTAATAAATCATGAAGATAAATTGAGAGAAGTTTTCAATAGGCTTCGAGCCCATAACTTGAAGCTTCAACCCGAGAAATGTAGTTTTTTGCAAAAGGAAATTGTATATTTGGGTCACAAGTGTACTACTGAAGGTGTTCTCCCCGATCCAAGCAGAAGTAAATGTGTCCAAAATTTCCCAGTGCCAAAGACAATCCGACAATTACAATCATTTTTAGGTTTAGCAAATTATTATAGGAAGTTCATCAGCAATTTCTCTAAAATTGCCGCACCAATAAATAGACTGCTCAGGAAAAATGTAAAATTTAACTGGGATCCTGATTGTCAAAATGCTTTTGAGACTCTAAAACAAGCACTTGTGAGTCCACCTGTGTTAATATATCCTGATTTCGCCAAATCTTTCAGCTTAATCACTGACGCCAGTAATGATGCTTTAGGGGCTGTATTATCACAAGGTCCAATGGGGCACGATAGACCCATAGCCTATGCAAGCAGATCGCTCAACGATGCCGAAAAACGATATTCAACGATTGAAAAAGAGTTACTTGCGATTGTGTGGGCAGCAAAAAATTTTAGATGTTACCTTTACGGACGTCGCTTTACAGTATACACAGATCATAAACCTTTACGCGGTGAAGTAAATATAAAAGATCCTACAAGTAGAATACTCCGTCTCAGACATAAACTGGCTGAATATGACTATAGTATTGAATACAAAGCTGGAAGATATAACACAAATGCGGATGCGTTAAGTAGAATTCCCGAAGTTAATGAACCCTTTTCCGGAAAATCAACTGAAAGTGCGTGCTTGGCAATCACTAGATCGAAAACGAAACAAATTGCTGATAGAAACAAAGTAAGTGAGGAAAAACAAGTAATAAGCACAAACATGAAAAAAAACACAACTAATGAAACAGGAGAGTCAAATTTGAATATCAAATATACACAGGATAATGAATCTAATCCAGAAGCAGTAATTCTTTCAGACCCCAAAGACATCAAAACGATTTTACGTGACTACCATGATCTTCCCCTTGGCGGTCACCAGGGTACTTTTAAAACATACAAAAAAATTAGAAACCGATTTAAATGGAAGAACATGTTAAAAGACATTAAAAGTTACATAAAAGCATGCGAAGTTTGTCAAAAGAATAAAATAGGGAAAGACCATAAAATGCCAATGGAGATAACGGATACTCCATTTAAACCTTTTGATAAGACATACATGGATATTGTAGGTCCGCTGCCTGAAACTACTAACGGAAATAAATACATCCTCACTTTCGAAGACGATCTTACAAAATTCATGGATGTTGTTGCTATTTCCAATATGGAAACAACAATAGTAGCTAAGGCATTTTTCAATGAAATAATTAGCAGATATCGTATTCCTAAAATTTTGGTTACAGATCAGGGTTCAAATTTTACCTCTGAGATGTTCCGAGCTTTGTGCAAATTTCTAAAAATCAAAAAACTAGAAACAACTGCTTACCATCCTCAGTCAAATGGTTCATTGGAAAGATCGCATCGACCATTAATAGAATATCTAAGAGGTTTTGTTGATGAAAATTTGAATACATGGGATGAACACCTGAGACCTGCCATGTTCGTACGGAACAATAGTGTTCACGCAGGTACCAAACTAACACCGAATGATTGCCTATTCGGTTTTACGGCCAGAATTCCTGATAACCTGAAAAGAGAACCATTGCCTATATATGACCATGAGAACTACTTTTTATACCTTAGAAATAAAATTCAAGTAGCGCATAAGCTCGCAAGAGAAAATTTACTGCAAAGCAAGAATATATCAAAACAGTACTATGATAAAAAAATTCATCCAGTAAAATTTCATGTAGGAGATGAGGTTCTATTGCGAAATTCAGCGAGACGCAATAAACTGTCCCCTTACTGGACAGGACCTTTTCCAGTTCTCAACATAAATAGTCCTGTAAATAGCACTATACTTATTAGAAAACGAAAGCGCCGTGTACACAACAATAGACTGAAGTTATTTATATAAACATTCTTTTCAAGAATGTCTCGCACACTTCTCATTTTGGCATGGTTACCAGTCATGATCGGAACAGAACCCGTGGAACTACATCCCGTAAGGCAAACGGGGATTATATTCGAAGAAGTTGGACGGGCTCTCACATATCGACAACATTGGACATTCTTAACGCAAATAAAATTCCCTTTATGGAACGACACTCTGGGTTTTGTACGATCCTGCGAAAAAACTTTGGAATATCTATGTAGTGGTATAAATTATGGCCCAGGTGAGAGTAATTGTAAACATTGGAGGAAAGAAATAAATTTAAGAATTTTGAAAATTGAGGAAAAAATTAATGAAATCAATATTTATACGCAGTGTAACACATCAAGAAAGAAGAGAGGTTTAGTTAATTTAGGTGGTTCAGTGGCAAAGTTCCTTTTCGGAACAATGGATCACGAGGACTCAGATCAAATCTATGCTAGATTGGAAGAATTAGAGGGTAGTAACAAAAAGAGTATAAGCCTTACCAAACAACAATTAACACTCATAAAAACAAATACAGAAGTTATGGGAAGTTCACTCTTAAACCTCACATCTCAACATAATTTACTAGTTGAAAAAACTAATCGTTTCAATAAGTTTGTGGAAGATACTTTAAAGAATACCACAACTGAAGTACGACTGATTCACGTAATGACAGAAATGAACGAAGTCGCTTTATTCATGTTAAATGAATTACAAAAAATTTCGGAACAACTTACAACAACATTTTTTGTTTTGGAATCAATTCAACGCCAGGAATTAAGTCCATTAATGCTTCCCGCTAAAGAATTTAAATCACTATATGATGAAATAACATCAACTCAACATGATATAGAATCTGATTTTTCCATAACAAAGCTTATCACTAAAACATATTCTCAATGTTTAGGTGATAGAATCCTCATTAAAATCCTTATACCTATTCTTGAAAGTCCTTATTTCAGTGTAAATAAGATCTACCTAATTCCCACACCAATAAAAGATGGTATTTATTCCATTTTTGACGATATACCGGACTACTTATTTCATAGTTCATTTTTACATAAAAACTTTGAATTAAGTGAAGAAAAATTCAAATCACGTTGCATCCCATTAAACACTACATTCTTCACTTGTGAATCAGTAGAGCCCATGCGTATCATCGCAAAGGAAGGAGATTGCATCAAAAATTTGTTCAAAAATCCCTTCTCAGAATCACCTACCTGTGCTCATCGAATACTCAAACATTTTGACAATCTTTTAGTTCCCATGCAGCATGAAAATGCTTGGTTATATTGGATGCATAACCGTAGTCCACTATATTGTCAGTGTCCAGATGGCTTATCCACTGTGCATTTACAAGGTGTAGGTATATTTAGACTTTTACAACCTTGTACATTCAGACTTGAAGACTTTATTATTCCTTTTAAAACAAATGCGTTGTATAATTTATCGTTCACCCAACCAGAAAATCCAGAAATACCAATACTGGATAAATACAAACCAATTTTAAGAATGCAGAAGATTAATAAGGGCGACTTAAAAAAGTTAAAGGTACTAGAACCATCATCGTTACGTTCCATTCTTAAGGAAAGTAGCAAGACTATTGAGCATTTAGAGTACGACATGGCTCAAAGCGAAGCAAGTAAATCAACCGCTTACTTACACAAGAAGTTTAATATTTTAACTTCTTCTCTTGGTACTATTCTGATAATAGTTTGCTCTTCTCTTCTTATTATAATCATAATAAAAAAACGATGTAAAAAATCCAGTCATCCGCCAGAGGTAAAACGGAGGAGTGAATTCATTTCTCAACCTATAATAATTCCCAGAAGAGAACAAATCATTGTTCCCATACATAACTCGCCACAAAACAATGATGTTTGCATTGAAACATGCCAGCCTGCAACTACTGATACTAACAATTAAAAAGAAAAAGGGAATAAGATTAATTAGTTAACAGTAATATATATATATCCAATAACTAAGTATTAAAAAAAAATTACTACCCAAGACTAAAAAAAAACAAAAAAAATATATATGTATATATAGTATATATAAATAATAAATGAAATAAATAATAAATTCATGGTAATATTATAAAAATAAGTATACATATAATGATATTATAATCTAGCAACAAGAATAAATTAATTAATTAGTAGTTAAAGAAGAGTTACAAATAATCTAAAATAATTAATAATTTAGGGAGTTTAGAACAAAAGTTAATATGAGGTATATACAAAATCCGACATTTGCAAATGGTTTTTAAATTCTTTTTATGTTATTATATTACCAACACAAAAAGACACAAAAATTAATAAATAAGTAAAGTGAAAAAAAAACGACGTTAAAATAAAATTAGAATAATACATAGAATCTGTAAAGGGGGAGGCATGTTAGGAAACAAGAAATTGTTATTCATCGAAATGATCAGACAAAAGTTATTTATTATGAAAGAGCTCAATTAGAGCACCAACGTAATAAACTTACTTTGGCTTTATTGTGTAAATTATGTCAAATTTTCCAATAAGACAATAAAGCGCTTAATAAACATTTGTCGATCATTTCAATGAATAACAAGAAGCAATAATGCAAGAATGACCCCATTACGAAATAATTTGACTTAAGAAATAAATGTAATTTCATGTAAAAGAAAGAAGTTAATAGAGTTGGATTAAAATTGTCGTGAAGTTAAGTCGTTTTAATTATAACTCCCTAACAAACCGGCTGCGCCAAATATGTCGTGTCCCAAAAGCAATCCACTAAATAAAACCAATAATTACCAGGGAAAACAATTACGAATCTTTATTCACTTTTAATAAACTGACCTATCTCACAATAGTTGTACATACATACCGATATGTATGACACCGCACTCTTAACTTATAAGCTCACTTGTAAAAAAACACGCGACTCCGAACTGAACGGCTAGAACACTCCGGGCTAAGAAATACTACAGGCACTCGACAGACCAGTCATTGGTCTTTTATGAACCTATACTCGGAAGTAAACTTTCTTTGCTCACAACGTGGATGTAAACAAACGACAACAACCTTGTCGTTTGTTCTACCGGTTGCAGCACCTGAGTCGCTTAGTAGTAAACAATCGCCTTACATAATAATTACCATGCGAAGTAAATTATTACTGTAATCGTCGATTGCTCCACTAAGCGCTCATCGCAGCCAGCTGTTGGGCCAATCAGCAAAATAACCGACAGTTGCAGAACAATACCATGCGAGGTTATTGTTTAGCAATTGCTGTATTTCGCTAGAATGCGCCCTTGGCTCCTGGAAGAAAAATCCTCCTTATACGGGGCTATAACACGTGCCGTGCTCTGGATAGAGAGCACACAACCAATATCAGTAGACTTTCCTTGTAAAAGGTCTTCCAGCTGGAGAGAATAATAGCACCGCTTTATTTTTTGTAGTAGAAATAACTTTAACAGTCCAGTGGTGGGAGAAATAATAGTAACGCTTTTCTCGTTAATAGAATAGAATTTATTTTAAGACGTTTTTTTCACAATAGAAATTAGGATAACCTTTCTGGTTAATATCAAAAGCATTATAATAAATATAGCACCTTTTAAGTCAAACTCCCCGATCTTGCCTTCTTGACGGATTTCAAACAAACTCCTCGAGGCTTGGGCTTGCTGCCCCCAGGTACCCACGTATTCGTGAAAAGCTTCTTTTCTTTTTTGCTTTCTCACGACGATCCAAGATCGTACGAGAAAGCATGCAACTTATTTTATGTGCATTATCATATGTACAAAGAAAATGAAATATGATGTGCACTGTATGTTAGTAGGTATACCGTGCGAATGACTGATAACGAAATGCAAAGTTTATGCTAAATTGCATTTTGTTGCGACATGCAAATGCATTTTTAAATGCATTTGAAATTTTTGAATGCATTTAAATAATTTTAAATGAAAATTTAGATTTGAATGATTTTTTGTTTTCAGGGTCGCACTTGCAATACATCAATACATTGTATAGGACAATATATTGATGTATTGACTATATGGTTGTGATTCGGGGTAATAGGTACCTGAGTCACAACATCCCTCCCCCCTGGGTAAAAGAAAGTTTTATTCTTGGAAAGAAACCTTTCTTTCCTAATAACATCGCTAAATTTTATATACATATTTAGAAGGAAAAAAAAAACATTATATGTAGTTGGCTTTAACTGATTACAAAAAATTTTAAGATATAGTAAAACTAAAATCTTCATATTCTAATATGAATGTATAACTATATATATATTGTTACAGTAATTATTAAATTTAAAGGTAATTTCCTTACGGATATAGAAGGAGTTATTTTATTTATATTATTTTAGAAAAATGATTGAATTACTATTAATAGGTTTTATTGAATACAATGTAATTTACATATTATACCTATTGTATATAATGTAATTTATCTATAACGGTTCTATTCGCCTGTTTTTCTTTATTAATTTATTTTTATAAAGATCAAATGTTCATAAAAGGGATTGTTTTTATTATGTATTATTTTTTTTTAATACTACGTTATTATTTACTTTTAATGCTATTTTCATTTTTCATTTACATTATTTTAAATATTAATTACGTTTGTTTCATTTTTTATGAAATAATTTGCGTATTTATTTGTTAATAGGTTAATTAATACACATATACATACATATTTCCTCCTTTTTTTTCTTTCGTACCGAATCTGATATTAAAAGAAATGTATCCTTTTTCTACCTTTGTATTGTTTACTATATGTTGGGAAGAAGATGGGAGTTGTTGGGTATGCTATAAATTGGACAGAAAAGGTTACTGTGTCCGTTTGTCATTGTCTGTAATTATTGCAGTTATATTCCTGTACTTAAAATTTTGGATTTATGTTGATTAGAAACATGAGCCCATTGGTTGTACGCATATATAATGTAAATATATATATTTTTTAAATATATTATAACATTAATCGGAGAAAATCTCTGCAGTTTTTCTGTTGGGGGCAGGAGTTATGTTAAACATTATTTCCCTTGGTGCGGGCGTAGGCATATCTTCCAGTTCTTGTTCTGGAAGTGTATTTTTAGATTCTCGGGATTTTCGATTGTATTTAATATACAGATAAACGCATAGAATAAAGATAATTAAGGCAATTGTCAGGTACGACAATGTATAGTGGTGAATATGGTGATTGTTTATAGGATTTAAATGAATTAGTTCTTGATCTTTTTGGAAACGAATGGATTCTAGAAGTTTATCTAGATCCATGTTGTTCGTAATATTTTTAAAGTATGAATTTTTATATGCGATCCTATTGGGGAGGACGTCATATTCGAAATTATACTGGAAATGTTGATTACCTCGGCGAACATGCCACTAATGAGGTTAGAACCTTGATCTGTGAGGATACTTTCTGGAATACCATGTCGACAAACTATCGTTGTCGTGAAGGCTTCCGCTAATGTCTTAGACTCGGTGTCGACTATGGGAATAGCCTCAGAAAATTTTGAAAGGTCGTCTTGAAATGTAAGGATGTATTTGTATCCAGAATAAGAAATTGGGAGAGGTCCTCAACATCTAGGTACACTCTTTCGAAAGGCTTGGAGCTAATACTTGAGATTTTCATTGGAATTTTAGGGTTCCTGGATACTTTGTTCACCTGACAAAGTTTATATTTCCTTACATGCTTTACGATGTCGTCTGACATGCCAGGCCAGTAGAATTGCTTTTTGATTCTTTTAAATGTACGGGAAACGCCTTGATGGCCTCCCGTCGGTAATGAATGAAAATCCTTCAAAACTTGTTCGATGTCATCTTTATCGGATAAATATATTATTGCATCTTGATGGAGCTTTACGTTTATTTGTTTAGTAGCGAAGATTTGGATAAAAGCGTTTTTAATAATTATTAGATTTGTGGATCTAAAATTGGCAAGGAGATATTTAATTGAATTAACTGATTTGCTTCTGTGTATGAGGAGATTTCATTTTAAATCTTTTCGAGGTCTGATCTATCTCTTTGGGATCGACAAGGTAAATTAAATTTTGATATAATTATTGACGAGTCTTTTTTCTTGAAGAAGTTCAGTTCAGTTCTGAAATTGGGGATTTATCTGAAAGTTTTAGCTTCGAGGCCAACACTCTTTCAAGCTCTGTATCTTGCATTGGCAAGATGAAAAATTTAGGATTCGAATTTTTAGTCAATAGTAATGGGAAATTTGTTTCAGTTATTATGACTGAGGAATTGTTTGATGACTATGGAGCTGGGTTTGGATTAATAATACTCGTGTCAGGAATGTTCAGATTTGCCTGAGCTCTAGCTTGATTCCTTGTTACCACATGAACGCGGGTGGTAGGTTCTGCGAAATTTTCGCTACTACCTGGAATAGCTCTACCGAGAGCGTCTGCATTTGTGTTGAGCTTACCTGATTTATGGACTATCCTGTAGTCATATTCCTCAAGACGTATTCTCCATCTCATCAGTCTTAAGGAGTGGTTTTTCAGATTTATGAGCCATACTAATGGTTTATGGTCAGTTATAATTGTAAACTGTCTGCCATAAACGTATGGTCTGAATTGCTCAACTGCGAAAACGATAGCTACGAGCTCTTTCTCTATGGTTGAGTAACGAGTCTCTGCACCATTGAGAACTCGGCTCACATAGGCGATTGGCTGATCTCCTTGATCATCAACTTGAGAAAGAACTGCTCCGATGGCGTAGTCACTGGCAGCGGAGGTGACAAAAAATTCTTTGTCAAAATCGGGATATGATAGAATTGGTGCTGAAATAAGTTTATTGCGTAATTCGCAAAATGCCCCGTCGCAGATTGCGTCGAACTTGAAAGGTGTATCTTTTTTCAAAAGATTTGTGAGTGGTTTGGCTATCTTTATCAAATTTGGTATAAATCGCCGATAGTAGCCGACGAAGCCAAGGAAAGCTTTGATATCTTTTTCCTTCTTGGGTCTGGGATAGGACTGAACTGACTTTATTATTGCTGGATCTGGTTTGACTCCATTTTCAGTTATTATGTGCCCTAAATACATAATTTCTTTCCTTAAGAAATGGCACTTGTCGAGTTGAAGTTTCAAATTGAAGTTGCGGAGACGGCTAAATACTGCTGTGAGTCTGGAATTGTGATCTTTGAGATTGTATCCATGGACTACAATATCGTTTACGTATACGAAGCAATAGATGCCTTGAAGGCCAGATAAGACATTATTCATGGCTCGTTGAAAAGTAGCGGGGGCTCCTTTTAAACCAAATGGCATACGATTGTATTCGTAGTGGCCATAGGGTGTGCTGAAGGCAGTTTTCTCCTTGTCTTTTGAGTCCATATTTATCTGGTGGAATCTACTGGCTAAGTCGAGTGTGGTAAAATATTTCGACTTCCCCAATTGGTCTAATATATCAGTGATATTATGCAGTGGGTACGCATAGCCAATAGTAATGTCTTTCATACGACGAAAGTCTACCACTACTCGCCACTTTTTGTTTCCATTTTCATCTGGTTTTTTAGGAACCAGGAGAAGTGGAGCATTCCAGGGACTATGTGAGGGTCTGATAATGTCCGAATCAAGCATTTTCTGTATTTGCCGGTTTATTTCCGTTCGGCTTGCTTCGGGAAGTCGATAAGGCTTGGTATAGATGGGCGGTTTGTCTTGGAGTGTCTCGATTTTGTCGGTAATGAAAGGAGAGAAGAAGAGATCGTTGAATTCCTTACAGATATTGCGAATACTCTCAGATTCCTCTGAATTACAGTGATCCAATTTTATAAAGTTTTTCAGTTTAATTATTCTGCCCTTAACCACAAAGTCATCCAAGTCTTGGTAAACTGGGTTCACCTCGTAAGGGCCCAGATCGGCGTGCTCCTCATTTGTGTTGAGGATTAGGACTTTTGCCATACCGTTGACTGGTTCGACAATCGAGTTTCCGAGAAATAAACCTGGCCTTATTTCCTTCTTGAAACAGACCGATTAATGTTGAATAAAAGGAGTTGGAATTTCAATGATGAATTATGATCGAGCCGGAATTTTGACTTTTTTTAAGTAATCCGATTCTTTCGGATGATTAGTAGGAAGGAGATATGATTCCAACTTTTGTGGAGTTTTGAACGAGTTATTCGATGATTCCGACTCGATAGAATTTGAAGGAGATAAAACTTTATTTAAATTCTTTGACTTCTTTGAGTTTATCTTTGAATTCGCTTTTTTGAATCTATTAATGATGGAGATTGAATTTTACACGATACAGCCTTCTGTGTGGCTGTAGATGGAGTTGTATTTTTACCTTTGTGCCTCATTTGTGAAGCTGTCGATGGAGATAGATTTCCTTTGTATGTTGGTTCCACTTTACTTGGAACTACTGATCGTGATTTCCATTTAATTCACTATCAGGTTTCACTTCTTGTGAAGTATTTGATGGAGATCGATGTTCGTTGCTTTGTGAAGCAATTGATGGAGATAGTTTTGTATTACTATTTATATCGGAGAACGTTATCTCCGTATATAATAGACTTTTTATTTGAGACCTCTTTTCTGGGTCTTGGCTTTTCAAATAAACATATGGATAATTTGAATAGCAATCCTCATACGGATAAAATTCATTTGAATCATTAATTTCTAGGGAAATGTATTTATTTTTATAATTGATACTAGCATTGTATCGAGATAAAAAGTCATGACCAAGCAGGCCATCGTATGACAGGATGGAGTTATTTCCCACAATTTGAAGTGGGTGTTCTAGGATGGAGTTATTATGTTCAGAATTTAAGTTTAACTTAGCAAAAATGAGTCCTTCTGTAGAAGTGGACTCTGTAAATAATGTGTTTATATTGCAGACAGCATCTCTGTAGCAGATGCTATCTCGCTTCAATGGATGGAGTTTAATTAAGCTGATCTCTGCTCCAGTATCAATTAAAAATGTAAGTTTTGGAGCAGAGCAGATGCCAACAGGCACAGAAAGCGTTAGTGAATTTTTATTAATTTGGACGGGGATACGAATTAATTTATTGCCGCCTGTGTCGATATTGTCTCGGGCTTTCGATGAACTTGCGCTGTCGTTTATATATGCGACGGGTTGCCGGAATTGACCCCCCGCTGCAACCAGTTTTCCTGTCTGGATGCCGATGAAGTTCGATTATTCTTCCTATTTGGAGAAGGTGATCTTGCCGAGATATTCGCATTATTATATCTCGGCGGTGGAGTTCTACTTTCTCGGATTACTGGCTGCTGCCAGTTCCTGTTCTGTGGCTGTCTGCTAGTCGTGCTTGATGGCGGAATTGCACCTCTTTCCTGGAAATTATTCAGATTTCTATGGTTGTTGTCAAACCGAGAATTGTTCGCTGCTCTCGTTCTGCATTCTTCAATAGAATGTCCCGTCCGATCACAATATCGACAACTAGGGACATGTGCCTGAGATGTAATATTATTAAAATTTGGAGAGCGTTGTAATTGGGGGTTTGTTGTTGGAATTATGTTAAGACCCCGTGCAGAGCGTTGTGTGACTAGGGATTTTGGAGCAGCATGCCCCAGTCTATTACATTTGAAACAACGCAAATTGAGATTCGAATTCTGTTGAAAGGGATTTGGGTTCACCTTGTAGTTCGTTTGAAACTTGGATTGTCCCAGTTCCAAACGGATGCATGCTCTAGAATATGTGACTTCAGTGAAGCGAAAAATTTATCAGACTGGACTTTTGCTAAAGTCTGTAGTTGTGGATTGGATAATCCATCTTCAATTGCTCTTACGGCGTGGCTCTTATTATCTTTTAATAAAGATTTTAGGAGTACCTTGTCTGTTGTCTGTTGTGTAAGAGTGGGTTGCCTTATTTAATTTGGATAGACTTGTGTTAAGTCTTTGGAAAAAATCCATTACGCTTTCCCCTATTTTCTGCTTGCAATTATTTAATTGCGATTGTGGGGCGGATCTGGAAATATTTTCTTCGAATGTTTGTTTTAAAATCGATTTAAGAGTAGGCCAATCTTCGACTTGATTGTACCTGAAGATATCGTATGCCTCTGCAGATAATTTACTCTTTATTAAGCTAAGGAGGGAGTGCCTTTCGTTTACCGTCGATGTCGTTTTGTATATATCATCACAACTAGATATAAATTTGTGGAGATCTTTCGGATTTCCATTGAAATTAGGAATTAATGACCTTGCGTCTGATAAAGAGAAATGTGATTGATCTCTGAAGGAGACATTATGGTGATGATCTGTGAAGGTATTTGTATTATTTGTTACATTTTGGAATCGTGAGTCCAATTGTTCTTGCAGCGCAATTACAGTATCTGAGAATGATGTTTCCATGTTTATGTAAAAATCATTTGCGAAGTATTCGCTGTCTTTGTCGTTTGGACCAACATTTAAGATTATTTTATTATGTGTTGCTTCAAAATCATCCCAATATTAGTGCAACAAGTTTAATTTTTGGTTTACATATGCCTGGGTTGCAGTTGCAAGTGAATTATTATCTATAGACTGAATAATATGAGATAATGTTTTGCGTCTATCTTCTTGCAACTGGAACCGTACTGTATTTTCTCGATCTTGGTCTGTATTGTCCTGATTAGCTTCAGGTACTAATTTTTGTGAATTTTTGGGAGCTGAGAAGTAAAATGGGTTTTTCTCGTTATTTGAATCAGTCAGTGTTGCTTTGATTAGGTTGTACCAATCCTCTGTCTTATCAGAGCATTATTGTTTAAAATATTCATGTGCTTCGTCGAAATCTTCATGATTTTGGATAATGGATTCTGTTTCTTCAAAGTCTGCCCAGTATTCTTCTACTTTTTTGATTTTACCGGAAACAAATTCAGTAGTTCTGTATTTTTTGTAGGTACTGTGATATTCCTTTAATATTTTTCTGATTTCGTCGGTTTTTTCGACTTGTGAAAAGCAAAGCTCGACGAATGTTTTTGTTTCTTCTGTCATTTTGTTATGTATGTTGTGTATTGTTGTAATTAATATTGGAATGGAGTTGATTTATTAATTTTAAATAAAGGTCTGTAATTGAATTAGTCGATTGCATAGAGATACATAGAGTTGGTTTTAATTTTTAGCAACTTTGTATTTTCATCCTTTTTTTTCTTATATAAGTTATGGTAATTTTATCTTTTTAAGTCACCTTATGTTGTCTTTCCACATTTATATTTTCGCAATTATTGTGTTCGTTTATTTTTTATATAAAAAAAAATAAATATGTTGACAACCGGAAAATGAGTAAATGCCAGAAAGTATAAATACGTGAATAACCGGGAAATATGAAAGAAAAAAAAACTAGAAAAACTCTAAATGTTGAAACAACCAGGAAAAATGTAGATCACCATGAAATATGCACATAAATTATCTATTGATTGTTCTTCCAATCAATATCTTTCCTCTGAACGATAGGCTGACAAAGCCGTATCGCAGGGGATCGATTATCGATTTTATTCGAAGTCCTCTGGCCAGCAAGCTCACGAAATCTTACCGCAGAGGTCGCTTCTAGGAAGACCGTAATCGTATTTAAAATTAATAAATTAAATTTAAGAAAAGGTCAAAAAAAAAAACTAAAATTTGCAAAAATGTAAACAACAAAAATTTTACACTTCTTTCTTCTTTCCCCTTTTTCTTTAAAAAATAAAACCAGTTGCGTAGATAATAAAAAAAAAAACTGCACCACAGTTTTATATGTGCGAATAAATTTATAATGAAAATAATATACATATATATATTTGAATTATAAATCTTGGAGAGAAAAGACAAGAACAACAGCTTTTCACGGTACCTTTCACTTTATCCAATATATTTAGGTGTCGGATGTTATTGGCTGTAATCCCAAGTATGTTGTACTGATTGTTGAAATTGATGAAGTTGTAGTCCGAAGTGTCCCTTTTGAAGGTTGGTAAAGCTGGTAGAATGGTACGTCACACGTCCTGGGTGATGATTTCTTGTAGTCATCCTTCTTTGTTCTGTTTTTTTTTTTTTGGGGCAGGGATGAAGCCTCGCTATATTCCCTCGTTGGAGCAGATTGGCTCTAAACTTTTTCTTCTATATATATATTTTATATATATATATATATTTATTTTTCCTCTAAGCACCCCTTGTTTGGAGTACCCTGCTTCTTTGGTTTTTTCTCTTTTTTTCGGAGTTGAATTTTTGTTTTTATTATCACTGATTCAGAGATTGTTTTTTTTACACCTTTTTTCCAAAGCACTGATTTGATTCTAAGTTCCGCTGCCACCAAAAACGTTGTGTTGATGCGTGCCGTGCACTGGATAGAGAGCACACAAGCAATATCAGTAGAATTTCCTTGTAGAAGGTCTTCAACTGGAGAGAATAATAGCACCGCTTTCTTTTTTGTAGTAGAAATAACTTTAACACTCTAGTGGTGCGAGAAATAATAGTAACGCTTTCTCGTTAATAGAATAGAATTTATTTTAAGACGTTTTTCTTTCACAATAGAAATTATGATTATTTTCTCGTTAATAGAAGAAAATTTATATTAACACGTTTTTCTTTCACAATTGAAATTAGGATAACCTTTCTGGTTAATATCAAAAGCATTATAATAAATATAGCACCTTTTAAGTAAAACTCCCCGATCTTGCCTTCTTGATGGATTTCAAACAAACTCCTCGAGGTTTGGGCTTGTTGCCCCCAGGTACCCACGTATTCGTGAAAAGCTTCTTTTCCTTTTTGCTTTCTCACGACGATCCAAGATCGTACGTGAAAGCATGCAACTTATTTTATGTGCATTATCATATGCACAAAGAAAATGAAATATGATGTGCACTGTATCTCGGTAGGTATACCGTGCGAATAGAGTGCATGACTGATAACGAAATGCAAAGTTTATGCTAAATTGCATTTTGTTGCGACATGCAAATGCATTGTTAAATGCATTTAAATAATTTTAAATGAAAATTTAGATTTGAATGATTTTTTGTTTTCAGGGTCGGACTTGCAATACATCAATATATTGTAAAGGACAACGGCGGAAACGTGAACATTCTTCCAAAAAAATGTGGTGTTTCGTCCGTAGTGTCCTTAGAACAGGAGGTGACAGTAGTCACCTGTCTAACAAAAAATTGTATGGAACCGTTTCGGAACTACAGGGTGATTATGCAAATTTGCTAGTCTTTCATAAAATATTCTGTATATTAAAAAGCATAGAGTCAGTTACAGAGCTCGTAAGAGAGCTTATAAGCAGAACTTCATGGCCTTTTCAATGACTGTTCCGTCAGCCCCGTACTCGTCTTTTATCAAGAGTTATGAGGGTCTAAACTGAAGATAATTTATTACCTTATAATCGGAATAGGCTATAAGCTAATAACTGTTTAACGGCTACAGTGAGTACATTGGTACACAGGGGTACTATTCGTATACATTTTTTTGGAAGAATGTTCACGTTTCCGCCGCTGTAACTCGTTACACATCGGACTTACAAAAAACGTGTTTTTACAAAAAATGTAGGGAGTTTAGTCTTCTTCAAATTTATATTTTAACATTTTTGTCGTAGGATCAACCGTTGAGGAATTAATTGGAAAACTATTTTTGGTAGCTCTAATCCAAGATGGAGGACCACGCGGACCCCCCTCCCCCAGGGTCTAAACTTGGATTTTTCATCGGGGCCCGGAATTGAATAACATATCTAAAACTCAAAACTACCCCACATTTTGTAGGGTACAGGCCTTAGTTAGTCCCCATTGACTGGTCTATACGTTTGGATTATTTTTCGTTATAACAGTAGTGAAATTGCGACATTTTAAAGAGAATATAGGTCTTCACTTAAAACGATAATCTAGTGACTTTAATCAAGTAAACATATACGTATATACATATATTCAAAAATGTTTACTTCTAGACGCGTCAAATAAGGTCAAATAAGCTTTCTTCCTGAAACTTCAAATAAGCTTCAGACGAGTGACTTATATTTATATTGTAAATGTAAACTGTATTCCTGCGTTTGAGCGCTTCTTCTTTAGTTCTTAATTCAATGATTTAAATGCTTATGTGTTCAGTGTTAATCGCATATAATCGCAATATTGAGAGAAATGAAACAGCACCAATATGCATGAAATAAGTAAATTTTAGAAAACAAAGCCTGCAAGGGAAGTCATGTTAGTCGGATTCAACCGAGAGCGATATTTCAATCCAACTCGCAAAGATTCTCTTAATGTTAGAAAATCTTCTGATTGTTACTTATGTTTGTTTAAGAAAAAAAGCTTTTCGTTCTTTCCATTGAAAACTCACTCCTAAGATACTTGAGTGAAAAGTGATTAGGAACGTAAACAAAACTATAATGTTGTTAAATGAGTGAAATCTCGTTCATATAATCATCCATTATAGTTTCCAGCACGTAGCACTTCAAATATTGTTTAGTACGATATGGCACTGTGTTCATATAATAATTTAAAAATGGGAACAAATTTTTTTCTGTACTCAATAATGAAAGCCTAGTAACGTCAAGTGCCGCAAACGCGTTTTATGATGATATGAAAACACGCATCGAAACAGTGTTACAAAAATGTCTATACAACCATGATGTTGAAAGTATTTATTATGTCTGCTGCATCTGCAACCGAATCATCAGTTGTTGAAGATAAAGACGGTGCAGATATCTTGCGGTTTTTAAGCAGAGAAGTTGAATCTCTTCCAGTAAAACTGCTCTAGGTTATACAAAGTGTTAAGTGTAAACGCATATTTCTTTTTCGAATCATGGGACAAATAGTCAATTTGAAATTCGTTTATTATAGCGACATATGTATAGGTAAAAATAATTACCCAGCAGCGAATATCCAGGTTCATGAAAATCTCATTTATGACTTCATAATGAAAATGTAATAGATGAAAAGCTCACCTCACGGTAATACAGAAAGTTAATGATTAACTGGTCTAGGGCTGCGATCTCTAAAATTATGAAACAAGGCCAACGAATTCGATTGCCCCGGATTGTTCGGATTCTTCCCAGATAATGTTCCTTATTTTACTTACTAATGAAATGGGTTCAATTTGTTATACCGTATCTTTCTTTATTTATTTACTATAAAATTAGTCAGTTTGGAAAAAACAGTAAAACAACACGATGCCAACGAAATAAAATAAATCTCTCTTTCATGTAGGAAAGAAAACAAAAATTAATTATGTCATATTAACTAAAAAAACTAAAAACATTTTATATCATTTAGTCTGCCACTTAGCCCTCAAAACACCAGGAAGAATTAATAAAAGTCAACGCAGCTAAAATCTTTGCAATTATATCTGTGGTTTTTTCAAATAACTCGTTATCTGCAAAATTTACAATTTTAAACTAAATATACCATATGACATAAAATTTTATATTTTATAATCCTGCATACTCTGGTATAGCAATTACACTATTATTAAGAAAAGAGTAACCACTTATGTACCCAAAAATCTTAAATTATTTTTTCAATAAACAGCACAAGTAGACATGCTACCGAGAACTTAAAATAATTGATCAAATATCAATGCAAGTGCAGATAAGTTGTTATTTTAAAACGAAATTCCGACTTTTTTTAATTTTCATTGTTTTGTTTGATTTTTCTTCATTTTTTGTTTGTGTATGTATTAACAACAATAATAAAAGATGGCGGTTATCAATACCAGTATTAACAACATTCATTTTCATTTCCAGTCATTTTGCCTGATAAAATTTCATGGCTTTCGAGATTTTTCTTGTTTTTCAATAAACCGCATAAGTGAACTCTTGTAGCGATTACTGATTTCAAATAAATATTCATCTTCAATTGATTCGTTAATTCGCACACAGTATATCGAAAAAAGTGTTATAATTGAGAGCGAAAAACATTGTATGTGCAACTTTTTCGCTATATTTACCATTTTTTGAAAAATAGTATCAGTATACTGTTAATAAAATTTATTTCAAAACGTCCTGTGAGAAAAAGAAAAAAAAATCCACAAATTGGTGATTTCCCAAAACTTTTTCTCACTTTTTTCGACTTTTCCCTCGCTTTCTCAAAACTAACTTTTTGCAGATAACGAGTTATTTGAAAAAACCACAGATATTTTGCCTTGATGAATGTCAAAACCGTTTGTGTATTGAGTTTCTTTCTTTCGTCCTTTGTTGAGAAATTAGTGAAAACATTCTCTCTACATTGGTATTATGAGCTAGTATGCAAAAGATACTGTACAAATCTTGAATAATCCGGAGCAGAATTGTGCATTCGATGTTTTTAAAAAATAAGCCAAATTTGATTTGCCGTTAAAAGCCTGATTTTGATTGAAAGTTTTTAAATTCACCCAGTTATCTATCAATGTTTTCGTGATCAATTTCGATGTTCTTGTCTTGTAGAAATAAAACAGTATTTTCAATTGTAGTCCATCGAATATTCTCAGTTGTATGTATTACGCAAAACATCCGGTAAAACGTACCAAATTGTTGTAAACTTGCACTGCGCCGTGGAGCAGCATGTTCTTAGTAGATTGTAACGGGCCTATACTTCTCCTTTTCGTTAAAAAATCCGATTTATTTCTCTTTTCAACGTGAGTATTAACTCTTTATTAAGTTATACCCATCCTGTATCTTACATAATTTTTCTGTTTTTTTTTATTTTTATGAATACAAGGTTCTCTTTTTATATGGTTAATCTTGTTATCTTGTAAAATGTCGCCAACTTGGGCTACTTCCCGTATTTGAACGCTGGTATTTGCAATTATTTTACTCACGTGAATTAACACACTATAGTATCGAGATTTTACATTGATTACGCGTCGCGCGGAGCACAATATACAGACACACAACGCAGATTACACAAGCAACGGTCGTACTGCTCTGTTCGCTACTGCGTAAGGCTGACTGAGACGGTAAGAGAGACCTTGAGAGCTGTGCTGTCGCCGAGCATAATTATTTTGATTCAAGTTTTCGGAAAACTGTATACAGTTATCCGAAAACGTATCCACTTTTATTTGTATGATATATCTGCCAAAATCACAATAGTAAATTGTGTTTTTCCTATATGCAATGCAGTGCAGATCTCTGATTGTCACACTACTAGTAGATAGGTCAGGATTTCTGATACTGACATATTTTGCCTCGTCGAATATGCAAATTAATCTTTTTGCATTAAAAAATAAAACTACCCCCAGTTGACGATTTCCGATTTATAACGATTTAAATATAAACCCACCATATGCTGTAATAAATATATAGAAAAGCCCTGACTCTGTCTAGAACGCGGACAAGTCCAGCATCCTTTTTTTAATGAAAAAATATTTAAAAAGAATATAAAAAAATTAAAATATAATAAAACCAGTAAAAAAGGTAGGATTGGAGCAATTCTTTTGATACTCGAGAAGAAATCCCGTATGTAATTTTGTAAATAAAAACGTCTAGGAATAATTGTTTTCACAGTATGCGTAAAAAACTTCAATTTTTGAATGGCAACATCATGAACGGGTGGCCCAATTTAATCAATTTTTAAAATTGCATATGCTATGTTTATAATAACGTCGTATACATAATTTCAGCTTTCTACGTTGTAGAGCTCTCAGGCAGTGTTCAAGTGTATAGTGAAAAAGGAAGTTTTTTATGCCAACCTTAAGGCTGAACTATAATTGACGCAATACAACGAAACGGTGGGGAGAGAAATGTCAAATTTACGCAGCAAAACTGAAGCGAACGCTAGTTGGTTACAATGGACACGTACTTAATTTAAGTGAGAGCTAAATTTAAGCCAAAATTGATTAGAAAAAAAAATGGATAAAATTATTAGACTCTGTTGAATTTGCAGTTTATAATAGAAGGGCTACACAACATGAAAGAGAATGGACTGAAAACAGTTTTTAAATCAATAATAATGAAAATACCAGAGTACGGTAATTGTTCATCTTGTTGAAATCCCTCTTCAATGGTCTTATTCGCTCATATTTTTCTTTCTCTTATTTTATTGCACACTTAGTCTGCGCAGTTATCTATCGCAGGAGCGGGATAAACAATCCGCTAACACAAATTTGAGGTTATCCTCATCCGTTCTGTTGCGCAAATTTCAGATTTTACCAAACTTGTCAGGCGGGCGTGCGACTTCCTCCATCCACGATGAGCAGCTCCATTTGACAAGCATACAAAGAAAACCGTTTTGACATTTTCTCCGTTCCATTGCATTGCGTTGTGCCCATTGTAATTCAGCCTTTCCGAAGGAGTTACCCGACTTGTCACATTTTCCAACCTTTTTTTAAAACGCCATGTACAAAATAAGCTTTCTGAGTCAGCGCGCTCTCGAGTGAGGATGGGCAGACAGAATGACAGATGGACATTCAAAAATATGTATTAACATTATGCGAATTGCGAGAATGTCCAATTCATTTTTCTCTACCACCAATACCATACAATACATTTATTAAGCGCTGTATCACACAATTAAAAAAAAAAAAAAAAAATTTATAAAATAATAAATAAAAAAATCCAAAGATCAAAAAGAACAAGTAAAAAAGCTAGAATTGGTCTAACAATTCTTATGATACCCTAGCTAGATGAATGCTCTTATGAAATTTCGTGTTCTCACCCTTCTGTGCAAGTTTGATTTTTGAAGTGGTTTTTCTCATTTATTTTTAGAACGTTTTGTCGGACAGAAAAAAATATTCAAACCAATTTTATAGGATTTTGTATTCTGAAGAAGTTTTTAGTGCAATAAAAATGTCTTGGGCTGATTGTTTTCAAAATATATGTAAAAAACCAACATTTTTATATGGCAACACCAAGGAGTTGCCCTATTTAGTCCATTTTTGAAATTTTATTTGCTAGCATAATGGAAAAACCACGCACCAAATGTCAGCTCTCTACGTCGACGCGTTCTCAGGCAGTGTCCAAATATGTAGTGAAAAACGAAAGGTTTGTATGGCAACCCCACGAAAGAGTTGCCCGATTTGTCTCATTTTCGAACCTAATTTTACTGTTTTTTTGCAAAGTCCGTGTACAAAATTTCAGCTCTCTAAGTATATGCGTTCTCGAGTTATCGTGCGCACAGACAGACGGACGGACGGACATGCAAAAATCAAAATAACTTTTAATATTATGCGTGGGTGTCCAATTCATTTTGCTCTACCATCATTATTTCGAGGTGTTACAAACGGAATGACAAACTTAGTGTACCCCTATAGATTTCACCTAGGGTATAAAAAGAGAACTTAAAATAACAGAGCCCACAGAAAAGAACGAAAAGAAAAATAGAACAAATTAAAAAGAAGACAAAAAATAACAAAAAGTAAATAACAAATAAAAGGTGAATAAAATGAAAAATTAAAAATTAATTAAGAGAATGTAACAAGAATTTGAAGGTTTAAGAAATAATATCAATCACAATCTAATACAAATTTAGATAACCTTTGATTGGTTTGACACAGGTTAGGCCGGAACCCGTGCTCTGAATCAAATTTGGAAAAGAGTTCATGTTCGGGCAACTTGGACGAAGTAAGGGCGCTGACCGTACCTTGATGTACATCTCGGGACGAGAAGCTGCAGATCTCTATTCGAGTGGAAGAACTGTAAGCTTTCGGAGAGATATGTAGGTGATTTAGTACAAATTAAGCTATGAAAGATAAGCCTACGTCGAATCAAAAAAGCCACTACACAGCTTCCAAGTAGGGATGTAGCGAGAACAGATACTTGAGCGCTTCGAAGAAGTCTATAAACAGTCTATAATAGTCCATAGACTATACTAGTATGCTAAAAATAAGGCTGTGCTAGTTAAAAGGGGGTACATTTTTCTGTGAAAATTCACAGACGGACAGCTTAAGTAAATAGATAGTTGATGAAGACTACCATAAAGTTTTCCCATCAAAGCCCTGATGTAGTCGCTACAATTAAATTTAGAATTGAGTGGAATTCCTAAGTTCTTAAATGACTCTACATATTCAATCGTGCAATTATTCAACCGGACTGACGGCAAGTCAGATATTGGGAGAACGCTTCTCTGTACCGGCAGACAGTAAGACTTGTTTGGATTAATTTCAAGGATGCAAGTGCACAGAAGCGCTATTCACAACAGAAGGGAGGTCATTTAGAGAATAGGATCTAAGATCGAACCTTGAGGAATATTAGCGAAGAGGGACAATGGAGCGGAGATAAATTTCCGCGCTTTTACAACTTGCCCACAATTCGAAAGGAAAGCAGAAATTAACCTAACGGCCGATGAGGAGAAGCCATATTTTGTGTCAAGTTTGCAGATCAACTTGCAGTGACTCACCGAATCAAAGGCCTTACTGAAATCGAGAAGGACCAGTACCTACTATTAAATGATCACTGTCAAGAGCCTTGTGGATATTCGATATGACTTTTAGGAGTGCAGATTCACAACTGTGACCTGGGCGAAATCCTGATTGCCAGACTAACATATATTCTCTGCAATCACATACTGCATGATTTGTGTGTGGATAATTTTCTCTGCTTTAGCAAGAAACCCAACCAAACTAGGACAAATTCTGGGTAACCCGGACTGATGGCAGCCGTAAACTGGTATATCTTTCTTTGAAATGACACGTCGTAGTAGGTGAGTGAAGTCACCGATCAGGATGGTTTTAGTATGGAGAAGCACAGTTTAGTTTTAGTTTATTTTGAAAGCTTAACAGTGCAGTGCAGATATGGAAAACTATTTTCATATTTGAATTTTTAAAGGAAATCACCTGTTTTATCTTACGTTTTATAGCCACTTCTCGCTTCCGAGCTTCCATTCAACTATGTAGTATTATCGTGAACTTGTTCGATTTAGTGCCACACGCAGAAGCAGTACTCGCTGTATATAACTTGTTCTATAAGCAGTACATAATCAATGATGTATTGACATGACAGACATTTTCCCCCCTATATGTTTCCTTAGAAAACAATTCTGCCATAATTGAAGCCAACGGGTATAGAGTTGTGTGTTAATTATGGGGCATCATATTTCCTTCGAAATTTGTTCTGTAGAATTTGTGTTTTTGTGGCTGACAAATAATTGAATTAGTTTTAATATAAGTACCTTTTCTGGACCGCTAGTAATTTTTTATGAGCGTAGAAAAGAAGAAATTTACTTGAAAGTTTTTCTTTGGAAAATTTGTGCCCGGGCCGACAATAGGCCAAAAATAGTGAAGAATTCATTTTTTGGGAATTTATCATTCTTAAAATATTCTATATTGATATTTATGGTAAAGTGACTAGGCATTGATTTTATATATATATATATGTATATATTATATAAAAAAATCCAAATAATTTTCTCTCGGATTATATTCCTAATAAATATCTTTCGTCTCTTTTAACTAAACCATGAACGAAAAATATTAACAAATATTTTCCCTTTTCTCTCCTTGTATTCTTAATCCACTCCAACAGCTTGCGCTATGACGCGCCCCGGGAATATGCATTATGTATATACGTTTAGGATAGATACTCATTTTTAGAGCCACATAAAAAAATTTTGTTTGACTTTTTGTACTGGAGCCTATCGCCATCTCGGAAAGGTTTTGAAAATTAAATTGAATAAAAGCCATACTTAACATTTACTTTTTATTACGATAGAGGTTACAAATTGATTATTATAAGATAAACTACTCACGGGAATAGAATCACCTAAACCTTCATTCTCGTGTTAAAATAAACGTGTACCAATAAATTATATTCAAGTTACAGGGGTCTGAATGTTAATGTTATAAAAGTTATTTTAACATGAAAAATATTAACAAATTCGGAAAACAGCTCCGGTAGGTAGTAGCATTTACAAATATGTTTGAAAAACCTATGTACAAAAAATAATAAAAATTGGTGTGTACATGAAAAAGTTTGTGTATGTGTGTGTATGTGTGTGTGTGAGGGGGTTGAGGGGGGGGGGGAACACTTTTTTGAGGTTTTTGATTTAAAAAAAATAAACCACAAAAATCTAAGAAGCAGCCAAGTCGTGTAGTTGTGGAGTATTCGTGTGTATTCGAAAGAACCGTCATACTCATATGTCGCTTTCAAAATCTCGGGCATTACCGAACTCTGAATATGTTAATTCAGAGTTGAGCCTGATCGGAAGCGATGCGAACTGGTGGTGTTGTAGAGTATTCCACTAAAAGTGAAATGCTTGTCTGATTCTGTCCAATGTCTGAATTGTGGAGATTATATTCTGTGGCCAGTCACGAGGATAAGGTTGTCGAGCAGAGAGCAGGTAGTAGAGTTCCCCTATTCCGATCCCTCTCAATACATTCATCCGCACCTACAGGCGTCTATCGCTTTTGTTTGAAGTAGGCATATAAAGTCTTCAGCAAATATCTCAGACTTTGGCAGATACATGATGGACGAGGTAATCAAATAATTTATCACGACTGTCCTTCCCATTACGGATAATGGCGACTATCATGAGGTTACAACTCTATAGAGTTATACAGTGTATTACGGCTATTACTCAATTTACTCTCGCGTCAGATATAAATACCTAAATACTTCAGGCAAATATTAGTCCATTGGATGCTTAGGAAAATATATCTCTCACCATATTCGGTTATAGCCGGATAATGGATGTAAGAGCTATAGAGTAATCCTTTTTCAAAAATTTTCAAAAAAACATTTAAACAAATTTTTTCAAGGGAAAAAGATTTGTCCAATTTTCCCAAGCTTCTACGGTAGGCAGAAGCTCACCGGTACTGAAGGGTATTATGGTTTCTGCCTATACTAAATACTCATTCGACCAACCCAGCTTAAATTTTAAAATTTGAAATTGATAATCGTCATTAAGAATAGCTTTTTCCCTCCATACCCGGAGTATAACCCACCTTTTAGCCGCTGTTGGGCTTTCTATATTTTTATCATGAATGACAGTTCGGTTTTCTTCAGATGTGCATGCCATCAAAAAAATCCCACCTGTATTAATACTTCCTAGTAATTCATTAAAAATAATTATTTTTTATGTAGGTATATAGATTCTTCAATAAAAACTTTATACAATGACCCTTAAAATTAAAAAAACAAAAGCAAGTAAGGTGACTCTGTAAAAAGGTGGCCACAAGACTCTAACTAGTAAAATATAAAAGGTGACGCAAAGGGCAAAAGGCTCAAACAGTGGTACAAAATCTAAAGAAGGAACAAACGGTATGAAGGCTAAATAAGGCACTCGAAAAACATAAGGAAATTAAATAAGATTATAAGGTAAAGGTAAAAGAGAATTTTCAGAAAAATGTTAAAGATAAAATTTTAAATCTAAAGCCATTAATATAAAATTTAAAAGTGTGCTTATATTTGCAGATAAGTGGCAGTTCCAAGGAAAGTTTTTCATTTCAATTTGCCAATATTTCTAAGAAGAATGTTGCAAATGATCAAAAAATTGGAAGAGAAAGAGAAATCTCGAATGTGTTAACAAAAATTATTTTTTAATGCTCCGGCTTATAGAGTCCCACACACTGACAAGTATAACATAGACCGCTGAGACCACTGATATCTTTTCTATAGTTGTCTCTTTTTGCTTTAACGACTGGATTCCAATGATCTTGAAATAATATCTTCTATACGAAATCCACCATAGTTCAGTTTCAGTTCATTGGATTTTCCAAATGAATATATGTACATATAGAATAGAAATAGATGGCAATATAACATTTGTAATCCTTTCTCTGTCCCCCATAGCTACTTTTAGGGATAGGCAGACAAAAATTGCTTAATTTTTAATTTCTTTTAAATATCCTCTGCTCATATGCAGTAGGTTGAGAATTGCCTGTAGGCTCGTATTTTCTATTGGTCTCGAAAGAGTAAAAAACTTATTACCACTTTCCATTTGCTTAATTTTATTTCCTTAAAAATCCCGTTTATGGAATATTTGATGTTATAGTAGATAAGCGTCCAATAAAAATAATAATTTTGCATATATTTGGAATTTGTTGAGCTTGTAACATGACTGTTAAAGCGAAAATGATACTTGAAATTAAGATAGTTTTCACACCCCTGCCAATACAAGTGGACCCATATGAAATAGAACATCAAGCAGTCTATGTTATACATGTCAGTGGTCCCACGAGAGTAGCCTATACTATCATTGACTTCAACAAATTCCCACCATCCTTCCAGCCAAAAACCTATTCTTGCCTCCCACAGCACTAGCAACGATTCCAAAGTGGTTAGAACCCCCTGGAATAGTGTTACAAATGCTGTGGCCTGTTATCATCGGCGAAAAACAAGATCACCTTAATGGTTGCGATGCGCAGTTGAATGTGCCTGCATTCGTTACGAGATGTTCAAGACGTAATCCAACAAACATTGTCTCAAGTTTTCGCATATCCGAGAATTTTTCGTTTTTAAGGTTTTCTGTTGAAATTTTGTGCAATGTTTCAAAAAATTATCGGTAAATGATTTTTTCAGATTGTGCCTGACAACGCTTGCCAGCGACATTCTATTCAATGTTTCTCATAGTTTACTTGTTTATTTTCAATGGGATATCGTAGAGTTTTTACAAAGCGTAGCTTCCTCGTTTATCCAATTCGAAATCGAGTAGTTCTTACGAAGAAATCTCGATTGTTTATGACCCTTATGCACGAATAATCTTCGAAAGAGGCCCGAATTGACGAATCGATATCGAGTTGTCATTTCGATTTCCTTCATTTTCGGCTCGATATCGAGTCAAGAAGGACTTGAAGATCGAAGTCTAACTTCGATTGAGCGAGTCGCTTTCGATTTGATCTCTAATCGTTATGTTTGCTAGGAAACGTCTTTTCAATATGGAAACGAAACACCTATTAAGTGCTTATGCGTGGTGTTGTGGGTCAGTGTTCTTTCAACAATTTCTCGTTAGAAATACAATTTTCATCATTCAAAACGTTTCAAGCATGATGTCTGAGCATATCATGTAAGCTTCGTCTGTGATTGGCTCTTTGCTAAAAGCTCGAAATACAATGAAAATAAATCTATATGATTCCTCTGCCTCCCTTGCACAATGATCGAACATAATAAATTTTAAAATATATTATTTAATAGGTACAATCTCATATTTGTACAATAAGTTGTTGACTTGAATCTGTGTTTGTATGCAAAGATTCTTCTATGCATAAATAAATTTGTCTTCATGTCCATAAATGGTAAAAATCTCACATTTTAACATTATATTTCCATTTCTTGTAAAATTGATGACTAGCAGAGAGAGAAGTTCTAACAAACAGGCCAATGTATGTACACAGTAGAAATCTCTTACAACAAGCAGCCGGATATCGTTTATGTCAAAAGACCGGATATCACCGGATACTATCGTCTACGACAGAGACCAACAACCCGAGAAATAATGAATTCTAGAGAAATATGCTAGCTTAAAGATACCGCATATAAAACGAAAAATTTCATGGGCGGATGGGTCTTTTTTCCATAAAACATTGTCGTCTAAACTTGATTGCTCCTTTCTTCGCCGCCTGCCATTCTATGTACATTCAGTACAGCGTTCAACGAAATGAATTGAAGGACTGATTGTATTTTCTCTGAAATGACATCTTATTTAAGTGTCCATTGAACTTTCAAAGGAAGTAAAATATCTCATCAGATTAGTACAGAAGAAGACCTTCCCTTTGTGACAAATGGTTTGTCATTGAAAATTTATGAATTCGAGTGGAAAAAGTCTCGTTCTCAAAGCGAATATCGACATAGATTTAAAAGAAATTTGTAGATATCATTGTTTTTCCGACATAAAATGTTTTAATATTACAGAAAAACTACACTTCATTACCCCGATGATTTCTCAGTTTAGGTACAAGATTCCACATACCTACAAGGATGTAAAAATATTTATATAATCGGAAGTGTATTTTGAAATAAAAGATCAGGTTGCATGCTTTTCGTGCAATAAACTGAATTTTAAAACATAAAATGATCAAAAATAAAACAGAATTTTGCGTAAATTCGATTATCAGTCCACATATTTTGACAGCTTGATTTATTAAGCTAAGTACTGAAAAATTCGAATTTCAATTGAATTTGCAATTTAAGAAGACAAGTTGTAAATGACCTTAGATCAATAATTATAGAATAACAAATCAAGAGACAAAATTTAAAATTTTATTAAGGATATGAACGCATCCTACAGGCATAATATACCCATTATTCAATTGCAGAACAAATATAAAAAAACATTATCGG
Source organism: Dioctria linearis (assembly GCA_963930735.1). Classification (NCBI taxonomy): domain Eukaryota; kingdom Metazoa; phylum Arthropoda; class Insecta; order Diptera; family Asilidae; genus Dioctria; species Dioctria linearis. Next base: position 99,299,713 of record OZ005743.1, on the reverse strand, counting down.
TCTTATACTAGGTAGGAAATTGTATGAATATGGTTATTTCCGACATTGCAAGAGTTAAAAATTAAAAACGTTATTCCACAAATAATATTTAAGTAATATTTAAGTAATATTTATTTATATTTAATAACAAATAACGTGTCACTGAACTGAAGGGCGTTTTCTTCTTCATTGATTATATTTTTTATATTTACTTACTGTGATTCAAAGGCCAATGAAATTCATGTAACTAACCTTTATGTGTAAATCAAATTCAATTTATTTGAGATAAGTTAAATTAGAATGCCGGCTACCAAAACACATCCGATTAGTCAGTTTGTCCGTAGTGATGCTCCCCGTTGGAATCTACTGGAACGTTTTTCGTAGTGCAGAGCAACTTGGATGAAGTTTACTAATGCTAGGAACATGGAAGATTTGAGAATGTTCTTAATATGGAATAAGTAAAAACGCTAGAATTGGTCTAATAAGACCAATTCTTATGATACCCTAGATGAATGCCCGTGCGTAATTTCGTATGTTCATACATTTCATAACATTACATAACAGTTCATATAGCTTTTATATTGAAAACAATTTGTGACGGACAGATGAAAAAAAATGAAGAATGTTACCGTACTGTGCAGCTGGCTTATTTGATGATGCTAGGGCATAGAAAAGCCCTTCATATGGCTAAATGTAATTAATAAATTATTTATAGCGAGCCGGATTGATTAATTTATTAAATTTAATTACGTATTAAAGTTTTTTTTTCTCTCTGACCCATAAGGATATGTGTTGGTAAGATTATATATAAGTAATAGTTTATATTGATATAAAATCATATTTTCATACAGCATTTTCAGATCTAATTAAACCTTTTCCAGAAAGAATTAAATCTTTTCCAAAAGAATTAAAACTTTTCCGCAAAAAATTAAAGCTTTTCTACAAGGAATGAAACTTTTTCCACAAAGAATTAAACCTTTACCCATGTAGAATTAAACAAAATCCACAAACAATTAAAGTTGGAAATGAATTAAATTCTTATTACTTTTTTACATTTCTAAATAATTTTAGGTTAGTGAAGTGGTTCGCCATGGGATGCAGGACCAATTATCATCATCATGCTCATTGAGCTTAGGCGAGTATGGGGAAGAAATTGAAGTCGTAGGTTTTAACCGGTGGCAACAATCCCTCAAAGATCATTCGTTTTACCATGCATCTCCTATATGGGACATTTAACCTATAAGCTCTCTAAGGAATGAACAAAATTTATCGGAGTTACATGTTGAATTTGCAATATTTTTGTAATTGCATAATTACATCATTCTGCATTGTTCATAATTTCAAGTATAGTCTCACGATTTTTGATCACTTCAACGCTAATGCGTATAGCCAGAAGCCATTCCCATCTCGGATAATAAATGACTATCAGAACCAGCTTAACAAAAGCTCGCTGCATGTACACGTTTAATAAATAAACGGTCAACACTACATCACTTAGTCGGTGTTACACTAAACATAGACCAAACACCAGATCAAATCACATTCAATGCGACATAGAACAAAAATATAAAAATCAAAATTAAATCTAACTAAAAAGATTAAATATTATATAGACGTTTTTTTTAAAACATGCTTAGAGTCGTTAACAACAAAATGCTCAGCCAAATTATTAAAAGCAATGCACATGCGACTAATAGGTTCATACATACCAAAGTTAGACCTTGAGGATTTGACATGCAATAGAGGTAGCCTTCTTAAATCGTGCCTATTATCACGGAAAGAGATTTTGTCAAGTAACCACGGGGAATCAACATTCGCGTTTAAGAGTTGGTGAACAAAAGTTACATCGGCAACAATGCGACATTTCTCAAGTGAGTGCATATTCAAAAGCTGTAAGCGATCCTCATAGGGTGGAAGAATCAATGAATTATTCCAGGGTAGGTGCCTGAGAGCAAATCGTAAAGAGTTTCTCTGACCAGACTCGATGCGCTCTATGTGAGACCAGACCTGGTTAGCGAATTCAAGAAGTGGTCTCTTAAAGCAAGTATACAAACGCTATTTTATACTAGTAGGATTCGAAATCTCTCGGGACCAACGTTTTATAAAACCCAGCATAGAACTACTCTTTGATACCATGTAGTTTATTTGGGAGATAAAATTCAATCTGTGGTCACATTTGACATAGACAGAGTCCACCAGGCGAATCTAGGAATCCGAGAACTCATAATCATAAGTGATTGGTGTCTGATTCCTATGGAAAGTCATAACCTCACATTTTTCGATATTGAGTACCAAATTATTGCTCTCGCACCAATTGTAAAAATTTTCAAGGTCACCCGGTACCTGTTCACGATCGTGAACAGATTTAATCTGAGCGAAAAGCTTAATATCGTCAGCATAAAGCAAGACCTTACAGTACCTCACAACAGAGACAATGTCGTCAATAGACAGAATAAAGAAGAACGGGCCCAAATGACTCCCTTGAGGCACGCCAGACGAAGCCTTCAAGACTCTAGAGATGGAATGGCGAAATAAGATTTGGTATGTTCTGTTATCTAAATAAGACTCTGTCCATTTTAGAAATGTTGAGGTAAACCCATACTTTTCCATTTTAAGGAGTCTCACGTATTGACATAACTTGTCGAACGCTTTACTAAATTCTGTATAAATACAATCTGTCCGATAGCCTTTTGCCAACCCCAACGGTATCAGAGACAAATTCCAGCAAGTTAGCAGTTGTAGACCTACCCGAAATAAACCCAAGTTGGTTTGAATAGAGCAAGTTTTCAGGAAGTTGATAGTTGACAGTAAATGATAGATTTGAATAATTTGGGCATGCAAGATAATTTTGCAATATGCCTATAGTTAGAATTTCATTTTTACTACCTTTTTTGTGGATAGGTATGACAAAAGAATTTTTCCATAACTGGGGGAAACAGCCACTATCGAACGATTTTTGGAAAATAATTCTCAGCGGAGCTACCACTGCAAGGCAGCATGACTTAAAGAAGGCAGTAGGGATCCCATCAGGACCAGTTGGGAAGTCATTTGGTAGCCCATTAATATGATCGTATATCCTGTTCTGAAATTGAAGGGATAGTGAATTTGAGTCGTTCATATGACTGAAGTTGCTTTTTTGGGGCTGAAAATTTGACGAGGCAAAGGCGTTGTCAAAAAATGAAGCAAACATATCGCAAATTTTAGAGGAATCATCACTAGTACAATCCTTGTACCTCATGGTATTGGGGTAGTTGTTCGTTCTTTTCTTCATATTAAAAAACTTAAAAAAGATTCGTGGGTCACTAAATAATTTCGTAGGCATGCTTTGAACATACTCATCATAAAGTGTAGAGGAAAGTTCTTTGAAGTCATTTTATGATGTGAGGACGTTGTTGTCACTTATAATGTCCTTATCCCTCATATAAATTTTCCACAATTTATTCTTTCTATTTTTAAAACGCCTCAGTTCTTTATTGAACCATGGTGGAGATGTTTTAGAGAGCCGCTGACACTCGCAGGGAACGTAAGAGGAAAATAAATCGAAAGAATTATGTAAAATTTAGAAACATCTTCGTTAACATTATTGCTAGACAGTAATGTATTGAAGTCAAGAGATGTAAGTCTACTGGAAAGTTCCGAAAAGTTAGCCTTTCTAAAATTGAAAAAGTATTGTGTTTCATCACAATTTGTTAAGTTTTCGGTTTCATAGTAATATGTGTTTAGTAGAGGGGGTGATGTTTATCAACAGTAGGCATTCTCACTGCGCTACGCTCAACTATGAAGTTACCCATGTCAGTAGCAAATAGCAGGTCTAACTGCCTTCCCATGTCATTCGTAACATTACTGATTTGGCTGAGACCTAGAGATGAAATACTGTCAAGGAATAGTAACTCCTTTGTTGTCAAGTTATTAAGTGGAAGATAGTCATCGTCAACTTCATTTAGTACCCATTGAATATTGGGTAAGTTAAAATCACCAATTAGTAGTAATTCGTCAAGAGGATCCATCTTACCATGGATGAAATTAGATGTTGAAATGAGTAGGTCGTAAATATTCTGACCTTTGTCATCGACAATATTTATGGAGTCAGGAGGAGTATAGCAACAGATAGTGTATAAGTCAGATTTTGAAAGAGATATCTTAAGAGCAAGAAGTTTGATGTCAAGAGTGTTGCAGAAACTGGGAAACTCAACCTGGCTGCAATTAAACTTGTTTTTACAGCCGAGAAGTTCGCCGCCACCTCGACTCAGTATGTCTATCTCTTCTAAAAATTTGATATGAATTGTCAATGATTTCAGCATCGCACAAACCGTGATACAGCCAAGTTTCAGTGAAAGCAACTATGTATGTTGAAACAAGTCGTAGCAGAAGCTTTGAAGATTTGTGTGGGTTTTGTACGAATCCACCTCACGTTTTGATAGTAAAGGGAGAGTGATTTGAGTTTTTTGGAGTATCGCTGCTATAGTCGCTGAGGCGCTCTTTCAATATAAGATTTCAGTTTTTGGCATTCCTAAAGTTGTCGTGATAGACCAGGGTTCATAGTTTGAAATGCAAGTTTTGTCCGAGCTCTCGAGGTTATATGGATTCAAACGTAACAGGATTACCGCGTAGCATCCCCAGTCTAATGGTTTAATCGAACGTTGGCACGGGACTTTAAAGGCATCTATCATGTGACAAGAAAGAAAATGTTGGTCCACATTTTTATTTTTTATGGATTACACATTGGGGTAACTAAACTTTTTTCTGGAGTGGGCCAGATCCCCCAACTTTCGTACATAGGTTTTAACATACTTCTTGTTTGCAAAGTACACCATATGAGTATTCCCCGATAATGACCTACATTTTTTTTTGCATTGATCTGCGCACCTACAAGACAGCATATTTATATAATGCATAGATTAAAGTTTCTAAAGTTACAGAGAGTACAGAGGATCTATAAGTTACAGAACGCGCAAGAGACATAATCTACATTCTAAAACATAATTTCCGCTAAAACAAAAACTTCATTAAATAATTCTTATGTTACAAGTCGCAGACATCGCGTCACTATTTTTTAATATGTAGTCTTCCTACGTGAAACCTTAATTCCACTCCCAATAAAGGAAAAAGCTAGATCAGCCAGCACTTTTAACCTTGTAACGAACCGGTACATAGATATTCAGAAATGTATGAGTGAAGTTTTATATAGAAAATTTTCCTTCATGTAATTCACAATAGCTTTATGAATTGATGTTATAAGTAGGGCAGTATAGATTCACTAGATATCTTGATCTGCTTACCCGAATTTCCTACCAAAAATTTCTAGTAAGTTGAACTGGCCTGTCCGGGAGACCTAGAAAATGCTACTCCACCTCCACCCTTGCCTATAAAACGAGTACGTGAAAAACGGAGGGTTATCGGTTAGTACGTGTAACAGACGGAAACAATAATCAGTACGTGTCCAACAGAAAGCCATCCCAAAGTCAGTACGTGAAAAACGGAGAGATACTGGTAGTACGTATACAAACGGAATCCAATAGTCAGTACGTGTCAAACGGTAAGCTATCCCTGTCACCAGTACGTGAACAACGGAGGGCTAGTGGTAGTACGTGAGCAACGGAAACCACTAGTTAGTACGTGTCCAACGGAAGTCTCTCCAGGCCTACACGCAAATTAGATTTAGAAGATTGACAAGAATTTCACTAACATAAATCATTCTACATTTAACTAAGAAGAAATAAATAATTAATTCTAACTCAACCGAACTGTTGTCATTTGGACCCCTCACTCCACTGAAGCTACCCAGAGTCAAGTTCTGACGTGTTGCTACCGACCGAACTAATGGCGCCCGAGCAATCCCGACCGCCCGAGCAAACGACGTCACATTTGTCGTCCGAGCAGGGAAACACAGTAGCTAGAGAGTTGACAACCGCCTGGGACCAGCAGAAGCTAGTGCAGAGCAGCAGTAGAATGCAAGTCCACGAGATACCACCAGACTAGACCAAAATGAGTAAAGTTACTTGGGTATACCAGCTGAATAAAGAAGAACTAGCCGAAAAACTAGAAGAGTATGACCTAGAAACTGAGGGAACCGTTGATGAAATGCGAAAAAGACTTGTTGCACATGTGAAGGCAACCAGCTCGACGCAGAACATGGAGTCACAAACAGTACAACAAGATGATACTGTAGTGAGAGTGCAAGAAAGTACAACACTGAGAGGTACTGAATTAATGGACAGGGGTCGTAAGTGGAATGTGCATTTCGATGGCACAGGGGATGCGATTGGTTATATAGAACGCATCGAGGAGCTGGGAGGGTACTTATAGAATCGAACTATACAACTTACTGGAAGCATTGCCGGAGCTATTGAGAGGAAAAGCGCTCATCTGGCATCGAAATAATCATCAGAACTGGACAGAGTGGGATGGACTGCATAAAAGAATTCAAGGCGTTCTTTTATCTACCCGGCTATTGACGATTATTAATAGAAGAGATAGCAAACCGAAGCAGAAAGGAGGGGAAACGGCAAGAAAATATGTTATGGAGATCCAGACCCTGATGAAAAGACATGCTGAGCTCCCACGTACGGATCAATTTGAGCGAATATACCAGGATCTCCGAAGCGAGTACAAGTTCTATGTACGTCGTCACGACTTTACAAACTTAACACGCTTATTAGAGCTCTGCGATGAGTACGAAGAAATCCGTACCGAAGATGGACAGTCCAGATTCTGCGTGGATTTCCGAGAACTCAACAAAATCGCAGTAAAAGATGCCTACCCGCTTCCACAAGTACAACCGACACTGGATAAACGGAAAGGAGCACAATTCATCTCTACTCTAGACCTAAAACATGGGTACTGGAAACTACCACTAACAGCCGTAACTAAACCTAAGACTGCCTTCACAGTACCAGGCCGCGGACTGTTTCAGTTCACTGTAATGCCTTTTGGATTACACTCCGCACCAGCAACATTCCAGCGACTACTCGACCGAGTTATCAGTCCAGAAATGGATTCATTCACCCTAGCGTACTTAGACGATATCATCGTATTCAGTCGCACGCTTGAAGAGCACCTAAATCATTTGCGACAAGTCTTCCAAAAACTCCGATTGGATAATTTAAAGCTCAATCCAGATAAATGCTCTTTTTGCCAGAAAGAGATAAAGTATCTGGGACACATAGTAGGACGAGGAGGCATGACAGTCGACCCCGAAAAGGTCTCCGCAGTACGGAACTTTAAAACTCCTACAAACGTAAGAGAACTGAAACAATTTCTAGGATTAGCTTCCTGGTACCGACGTTTCATCAAAGACTTCGGAAAAATTACAACCCCGTTGAATATGCTACTCAAAAAGAGAAGAAAATGGGAATGGTGTAGTGCCCAAGAGAATGCATTCATGGCACTCAGAAAGAAGCTCACCGAGGCTCCAGTATTAACATTCCCCGATTTCAACCTACCATTTACACTACAAACTGACGCAAGTGGTGATGGCCTAGGTGTCGTATTAGTCCAGAACGAGACAGAAAAGGTGACAGCATATGCAAGTAGAACACTCAGCGAAGCAGAGAAGAAGTATTCGGCTACTGAGAAGGAGTGCTTGGCACTCATATGGGTATACGTAAAATGAAACCATATTTGGAAGGATATACATTCGAAGTAATCACTGACCACCAAGCACTCAAATGGCTGAACTCTCTACAAACCCCGTCCGGAAGACTAGCACGTTGGGCACTAGAATTACAGCAAGTCGATTTTTCCGTCCGATATAGAAAAGGCACATTTAATATAGTCGCCGACGCCCTGTCCAGAAATCCGACCGCCGAGTGCCTACCAGAAGACATCTGTAATATACGTATACGCCACAGGCCAATTCTATGGAGCGTATCAATAGGGTAATAGAAACAATGATTGCACAGTATACTAAAACAGACCACCGAAAATGGGCGGAACATTTGCCAGAAATCATGTTCTGCTTAAATACCAGTGTACACCAGTCTGCCGGCTATCTCCTGCATTCTTGAATTGTGGAACGGAGTTGCGAGCACAATATGCTAAGAACCAAAGCCCAAACACACGACAAGAAAGCCAAGGAAAACACCAGCAAAGAATGTCCGAAATCTATGCTCGTCCGAACTAACCTAAGCAGAGCGTTCTCTCAGCAGCAACGTCACTACAACTTACGACACAGGGAATGGAAACCAACATTAAACTCTTACGCTTACAAGAAGGAGTATCACTTCTCGGCAGCGCACAAGCACTTCTCAGCTAAATTAGCACCAAAATACTCTGGACCATACATTGTCAGTAAGATTATTTCTCCTGTGATCTACCAAATCAAGAAACAATCAAATGAAAGAACGAAACCCCTCACCGTTCACGTCAAAGTCATAAAACCGGTCCAGGAATCTCCTATAAATATCACGCTCAATAATAGGTCAGACATCAGTTCTCAAGCAACCGCCACCAAGAGCGATATTAAGGAAAAATGCGAAATCTGTCGCTAGAACCATTGCCGATATCTTCCAAGAAGACAGCCCCAGAAGACCTGTGCCAAAACCAAAAGCCGAATTGCCGTACATAGCAGACCCGACCAAAAGGAAACGCACTACACCAGCCAGAGTGTTTACCTGTGTCAACTGTGGTAGCACACAGCCCACCCTGAGGCGAACCATTTACCAGGCAATCATCACAAAAATTGCTATGATCAGCCACGCCACCCAAACTAGCCCGCAGGAAAGAGGTAAAATAAAGAAAGCAAGAAAAACAAAGCCAAAAAAGACGACAGACGGAAGGAGAAGGCGAACACCAGTTGCGAAAAATAAAGAAACGGATTAGGGTTACCATTTGAGTTTTTTTTTGAACATGTACCTTGTTAAATATTGAAGTATTCTTTCAGTTTTTTTTTTGAATATATATTCTGAAATATAGTATGCTTTATTAATTAAAATATAAAATGAAATTTTGCTACCGACCGAACTATTGGCTCCCGAGCAATCCCGACCGACCGAGCAAACGACGTCACAACCTACTCAAATGCAGGTATGTGTGCCCATTTGGGGCGATTTTTATTAGAAAAGCTTTTGAAATATGGCAGTGTTTTTCGAGATACCGATGTTAGAGGTCAGAGGAACAACGAACAATTTTGAAATGTTTTCCATTCATTTTATAATTCTCGTTGAATGTTATTGAGCACCAGGAGAGAGAAAAGCATGGTAAATCGCTTATCAGTTAGTATAATTCAGCAGCTTTCAATCAATTTGCGATATTCATTGCCTCTCGAGACTAACGGCGAAGAGTATTTACGAAATAGTTTTAGTCGGACATTTAAATTATTGTGAAAACATTTAGTACATAATCTGGAAATTTTTCATCTTTATTACACTGAAATTCATTGGGAAAAATTTGTTTCCCCCAATAAATTTACAAAATGCATTGAGATGCCGAAAAAATAACGATCTTTTCGACCCAGCGATCAGAGAGGTCTCATCAGTGTGGTTACATCTATTTTCGAACTTCTGTGGTAAGCGATCAGAAATAACCACATTAGTACATAATGTAATTGGCGCATTGAGTGAAAGTGCATTCTTTTCTTTAAGCCCAATGAACCCAAGCGAACCTCATCTATTCCATACAATCCACTCCAAACACCCAACGCGATTTAAATTATTCTTAAATCATAGAAAGTAGTGTTTAATAAAATTTTCACGAATTTAAAAGAGAAATAAAAGAAAGTGGTGCCGTTTAATTCACAGATGCCTTTCTTTTCCATATCCCCTCCTTTCCTTCTCTCACGTATTATGGAAAATAAATCAAAATCCTCACGAAACTGATATGAGAGTGACGCCCTACTTAATGCCCAGTATTTAGTTCACTTACCAGTACCAGGACCCATACTTCTTTTAAGTACAAGGACAAGTTCTGGTACTGGTACTTAAAAATTGTCAAGTACAAGAAATTTGGAAAAATCTATAGCCTGTTAAATAAATGAATCCATTTAAGAAGTATCAATAAATTTCATATAAACTTTTGCTCTTTTAATTTCTACATAATTTTGGAAGTTGTACCTACATTGAATTTGTCTTTAACAAAAAAAAATTTGTTTACATCAGATAATGCTAGCCTTTGTGTACCATTTACAAGACTTGCAAATAAAAATCAACGCTCCACATGTGCGGAGGAAGAGAGCGGATTGTGGCACTAGACTGCCAACCTTCTCAACAAAGGATAACGATTCAGCATGTCAATTTCTGTCCTACTATTATACATTGCGTTATATATTGCGCTAATTTGCTTTCTATTTTACTGAAGGCGGTAAGATTTCTTAAGGCACTGTCGAGATACACATAACCTCTACTATTAACACGCGTATTTGAATAATTTACAAGAGCTGAAGTATTTCGCGTTATGGCGATATTTGTAGTAAGTTCGATAAGAACCAGTATCTGAACTTGTACTTGAGAATTTTTTGACTACCAGTACCAAGACTTGTACTTTTACTTAAACAACATTTAAGTACAATGCACTTAAATACTTTACAGGTCTCCAGTTTGATACAAATTTTAGTATAATTATTTACGTTTGTATTAAACACTAATAAAGAGATATATAAAGTGTGTATACGCTTTATCTGGCTTTCAATGTTTAAGAGTGTCACACTCGAAAGTCCCTCCTGAAGCATAGTTGCACTCAACCAAGTTCTAACAATTGACGCATAAGAAAAGCCCCTTTTACACCCGAACGGCTGACAGAAAGACCAAGAGCTGCTTGCAGCAGCTTATATAAATTTGGGCATAAGTTCTTGTTTTTGTACATGTTCTTTATTATTTTTGTTTCAGGCTTAAATGTGGAAATGTCTAATGAAAATATTTTTATAATTGAAGTCAACTGACTGTGCCAAAGGTAGATTTTCAAAACTATTTTTGAAGTTAGTGATAATGTTGTCCATCACTTCGTTGTAAATAATTATCTTCCAATACTTTGATGGCCTTGGCCTTGTATCTAATCGCAGGTCTACTAAACTACTTTTACTTAGAGTGAACTTTATCAGAAAGTCTTTTGCTCTCTCCGGTTGCCTTTTCCTTTTCGAGCCCTGACTAGGTTCTAGACAAATTTAATGTTTTTCTGTGAATTTCTCGGCTTCCCGACGTGTTTATTGACTAGAGTGCTAAAATAATTTTATTCCATAATGTAACGTAGTAAGAATATCATTGAAGTTTTTAATTGCGTATTTCTTCGTTCTAAAGATAATCAACCATATTATACTTAATCCGTTGGGATTAGAATCGAAAAAGCTTAAAAAAGCCATTTTTCCGGAAAATTAAACAAAGTTTTACGAAATTTTCAAACTTTCATTGATATCAAAGGTTATCAATTAAAATTTCCGCACAAACAGTCAAAATAGCTCTGCATGATATCTCCTACGGATCACGCCTTTCTCAACATTCAGTGGAATCAGAGCAATCTCACAATAGTTTTTAAAATTTTAAAAAGATTTTAATATGCTTTCTTGAAGAAAGGAACTCGTTAAAGCCTTTTCTAATCCGCTCAGATCCGAACGGATTCAATTTAATTAGTCCTTAGATTGTACGAATTGACGATTGTTTTTTGGGAATTTTCACAATTTCCTGGAAGGGGGCTTTCCCTATTCTGGGGTGGCCCTCCTTGGCCCCTACCTAGTTACGCCAATGGCATTACATTCCATATGGTTTTTTCCATGATGGTTTTTTAGCTCATGTTGCTACAGATCTTTACTTTTTATCAACTTTATTTTTATTATGTAATCCCGAATAGTGTTTATGTAACCTGTTGCTTTAAATTCTAAGCCAACTGTTCCAGCTTGGAAGAAAATGTCACATTTGCCGAACCAAGAATAGAAAATTAATATTTCACCCAACTTTAACTGACTGTAATAAAAAAATGTACTACGCCAGTTTGGCAAGTAACTTTGAATGTTGACGCATTTAATAAGGATTATAAAATGGTATAACACTTGCTACAATATTTCTTAGATTACGGAAGAAAAAAAATTTCTTCAAGAAACCAAGTTTTGAAAAATTTCTTTTCACCTACTAAAAATGATTCTAGTGTACCCAAAGCTTACCGTAAGACCGATAACAGCTCTTATTTCTTATGTAGAATCGGTGGTAAGTCTTTATGTTGTGGTGGTAAGTGTTTATGTTTTGTGTAAAATTGCCTGAGTAAAATTCAAGTAAAAACTTTCTTTCGGTAGAGGGGATAATACTAGATGTTACTGAAAAAAGTTAACAGGCAACTTGAAAATCCATTCAACTGTAAAATTTTTCTAGCCAGAGGAGTTAACATACACATTATGGGTAAAAAACTTTGGAGTTTGTGTAAAAGCTTTGAAGCTTGGGTAAAGATTTTCGAGTAAATATATAGACCTACTACCTCGAAGAAAAATGCCTCTAAAAAATTGTATGTCTTCACTTTGATTGCTGTGCTCCACACAACGGTTAGGATCTGTCTAAAAAATTAAATCTTTCGTTGAAACTTACGTTATGATTCTAATTTTATGATAATGAAACTCTTAAAAAGAGAATTATATATAAAATAACGGGACTAGTAGTAGGATAATTTCCCTATTACGACCACGGTATTCGAAAGGAAGGCTGAGGTTAGATTACTCTGCTACATTATTTCTCTACTTACTGTACTCTGTAAACATCCTTACATTACGCATAATGCATTCGTTATAAAAGCAGTTGTCAGTAACAGTTCGAGCTCGAGAGGCTCTCAAACATGAGTGGATAGAAGTTAATTTAGAGAGTGTGGAAGGAATTCATTGTTATTTCCCAAATATTGCTTAAGGAAAAATTATGTACCAAACAAGGAAAACCAGCCAAAGTTATTTGTTTAAAAGCCACGCAGGAAAGTCTACGGATGACGTGATACATGTAGGCATTAACATTATTTGATATAAGACAATAAAATCAACTTATAAATTGGTGTTGTCATATCATAATGTAATTTTGTGACATCTAAATTTTTTTCTCAATTTCGGTCAGAATTTTGTATGCCTTGAAATCAACATTCAAAGTCTAAACATTTTCCCCCTATTTCTATAATAGAACCCAGAAAACACGTTTTGGCAATTTATGTGCGGTAAGAATCTCTCCCGTCACTTATTTTATTGTTCCTTTTATTTTTCTTTACAGGTTATTTATACATCATCCGCAAAGCATTAGCAAGAGGCCTTTAAGGGATTCATATCCCGTGCGATAAGAACCCAGTGCCTTCTTATCTTTTCAGAATTATGGTAGACGTGACTTCCACCATGAAAATATATATGTATATATTTTTCCGTTACTGCCCATCCTACGGGTTACCTTTGCTGATATTGTTCACGTGGTGCTCGTCGATATTTCTGAGATAAAAGAAATATGAGGGGTGGATGAAGAGCAAAAGAGTATGACGTTTGTTGTATGCTGTGGTTGATTCTCCCATAGGTAATCAGGTTGTGCCAGGAAAGGTAAATATTTGTTCATGACAAAGTAATTGCGTTAAGAATTTCCGGAAAATTTTATTGGATTATGACAGACTGGAAACTTTTAAATGCTTAAGATCACAAATGAACTGAGTAAAGAATTTTTGTATAAATTCCTTATTTCTGTTATGTAGAGAAATTTAAAAATACGTACTTACATAATTTTACTATCTTTTATTTTCGATTACGAGATCTTAGAAAAGTTATATAATTATTTGTAAATGGGAGCGGTCGCTAATATATTTAATATATTTCATAGAATGATGGATCAGGATTATTGTAGACTCCAGACGTACCTATAACGGGAGGATTTTCCGGATATCTTTTTTATTGACGTGCAAGCTTAAGGGGCCTAAGATAAGCATGATAGCAGGCATGGCTCTTAATATGGACTTGGTTAATCAACTAATCTGAAGTAAGTAAAACGTTGCTGATTTTCCGGAAATGATTATATTTGTTTAATATAAGGTTGTTTTCTTACTTTTCTAACTTCTGTGTACGAATAGTAATTTTCTTGAGTGGGGTGATGATTGATGTACATATATATTTGGAACTGTGAAACTCCGGAACAAGCATTCTAAGCAGGTACTGATTTCTTCATACCTACTGTTTTTTTTTTATTATTAAGCCAAGCTCAGGGGATAGCAAAGCAATAGGACTAGGTGCCACCAGGAGACTGGCAGAGAGCTGATGTCTGTCGCTCTTAAGTATTCGCAGATTTTAAATCGCAGGAAAACCAGAAGTCAGGTGGAATTTCCTTTATTATTAACATGACCTAACTAACGTTTAATGTGAGTGTGTCTTCATAGATATAGATAGGTTATAGTTGTTGAAATATCTTGTCGACTACGAAAGGCACTTTGCTCAACCTGACCCTCAATTTTTGTATGCCAACACTATGAACAGGTTGCCCGATTTAGTTTGTTCTTGAAATTGTATTTACTATTTTTATGAACACGCCGTGTATGAAATTTGTGCTACCTACGTTAACGCATTCTCAGGAAGTTTCCAATATATAAAGAAAAACTAAATTTTTGTATGGCAAGAAAAGGTTCCCAGATTTAGTCAATTTTTGAAATTTGATTTACTATTACTATGAAAAATACCATGTACTAAAGCTCTCTACATCAGCGCGTTCTCGGGCAGTGCAAAAAAATAAAAAAGTATTTGGTAACCCTACGAAGGAGTTACCCGAATTGTTCAAATTTCAAAATTAAATTGACTTTCTGTTTTAAAGCGCGCGCTCTTAAGTTATCTTGCGGGTGGACATATGGACAAAAAGACAGACAGATGGTCATGCAAAATTCAAAATAACTTTTATTATTATTATTATTCGTGGGTATCCAATTCATTCTGTTCTACCATCATTATATCTATGCGTTTCAAACGGAATGACAAACTTAGTATACACTTTATACTTCATTTAAAGTGTTAAAGCTGAATTGCAAATAAATTTGTAATTTGATGGAGTTACCAAATTTGTCCCATTTTCGAAGGACTTACCCAATTTGCCCGATTTTCGAACAAATGTATATATAGGAGTTGTAAACCTAATGGCCAACTTAGCATACCCTATAGATTTTATCTAGCGTATAAAGAGATTAATCTCTTTAATGTTTTCTGTAGTTTTACCGATTAGTAAGCAATGAATAAGAATTTTTATTGATTTTACGAAAAAAATTTCCAAAAATTGATACATTCATATTTTTAGGAAAAACCGCCACCAAATTTACTTGATCGTTTACATCAATTTGACCTTTTCCGAACACTGAATTTTAAAATGATCGTATTTCAACTTCCCTCTTTTAATATTTCTTAATGCAGAAGGTTAATATATACTGATACCTTTTCTCATCATACAACAGCTGTTTATCTGCAATCTAGAGAAAACAAGGAAAAAAGCTTGACTTGGTCTAAGACCAATTCTATTCACCCCTTTTTGCAAGTTTGATTAATAATGCGGTTTTCACATCTATTACTAAAGCGGTTCGTCGGACAGTAAAAATGCTCACGATCATAGTCTTAGAGGCCGCATAAATCAGTTACATAAAATTTTATATTCTGAAGAACTTTTCAGTTCAATAGAAACGTCTAGGAATGATAGTTTCACATAATACATAAAAATCCTGAACTGTTGTGTGGCAACACCTTGAACGGGTTCCCCGATTTAGTTCATTTTTGAAATTGTTTTTACTATATTTATGATAACGCCATGCACAAAATTTTAGCTCTCTACGTCAATGTGTTCTCAGGCAGTGTCCAAATATATAGTGAAAAATTAAATTTTTGTGTGGCAACCATACGAAGGAGTTAGCCGACTCGCCCCAATTTCCAACTTAAATCTATAATTTTTCTAAGAAGGACTTGTACAAAATTTCAGCTCTAAATGAACGCGCTATCGAGTAATCGTGAGGATGGACGAATGACCAGACGAACGGACGGACATGGAAAAATCAAAATAACTTTTAATACTATGCGTGAGTATCCAATCCATTTTGCTCTAGGAGAAGTATTTCTATGTCTTGCAAATGGAATAACAGACTTAGTATAAAAGGGTATTGAAAAACAGAAGGTATTTCGTCCTTTATCACTTAAGCTGCAATAGAGACGTTTTACATCGTACAATTTCCCATCACAACATTCTGGAAAATATTGATTTAATTCTCGGGAGCTCGTTTTGCATGACGTGAGAGGTATGCAATCTGTATCTTAATGTACCCAAATAAATAAATTTGTTGGGACATTTGAAGATATTTCTTATTTTTATTTCCTTGCACATCATTGCCACTTTTCCCTGAGGAGACAGGACAATCAGATTGCAACTGCTTTTATATTTCACGGGAACTCTTTAGTTCCATAACATACAATCTAAAGTCATTAGACGTATCTCAATTTTTTTGTGACATTTCAGATTTTTCTTTCTCGATTTTCTCAAAAGTTTTTGTCTTTCACATGAAATGGACTCACTTGACAATTTTCTCAGTGAATGTAAAAAGTTTTTCCTTGTAGAACGGGAAGCTTCCTTTCAGCTCTGCATTGATTTTGAGAACTTTAACTTGGAGAAATGCCATTCGTCCCTCGAACGACTCTTACATTTCGCTAAAATAGTTAGTCAAGTCAATAGAATTTAGAAATAGCCCCTTATTGAACCGTAAAAATAGAAGAAATACTTTTCATGCACTTTTGATAACTTTTCAGTTGGTACAAAGTCAGTGATGACTTTTCTATGAACTCGTAATTCTTCCTATAACTACCAAAGAGTATAGATGAAGTGTGGTAAAAGAAGTCACAAGCTTTAGCTATTTAATTATTTAAAAATTAACAGGGGAAAGCGGGTGTAATATTTTTACCTACGCGATTTTCACTAGCTAATTGAATTACACTTTAAAAGTAAAATCGATATAGCTCCGAACGAACTTTATTTAAATGGTTCCCGGAGCAAATTCGAGCAAAAAATTCATTAGGTACAATTGCTCAAGTAATGACCCATGAACAAATTTGAAAAAGCTCTCAGAAGTTTATTGGTTTCGTATTTACTAATTTAAGGTTTTCGATAAGCCTTTAGTAATCTTTGAACTGAAATATGGAGAATGGTAAAATAAAACTTAGTATGCGTATAAATAGTGAAATTGGTCGAACGCGAGGAGAGAAAAAAAAATAATAAAATAATAATAAAATGATTAAAATGCAAAAGAAAAACTTTATTTTATTTTCAAGAATTAACACTATGTCTTATCCGAACTTAGCGAGCTTAGAAATTACTTATTATGATTACTCCGGGCGAAGAATACAACAAGACTGCCTCTATGGCTTGAACTTAAGCTTTTTCAAGCTCTTTCTTGGTTTTTAGGGAGACGTGAAAGAATGCGGCTTTTGGGAAGTTTTTACGTGGAGCTCGGTTTATGTTTCTATCTGTCCGTGAGAACTTCCTGTGGTGCGACATGATGCTTATTGGGTTAATGCTGTGGTAAATGAAATTGCGGCCATAGATCGTGAGAATTTGCTTCTTTCGATGAATTTGCAGACGAAAAATGATAAGGTGGAATAATTTCATGGAAATGGTGCAGGATTTTCATGCGAGGACGTAACTATATATATATTATATAATAAGTATGAAGGATATTATAATGACAAGGACTAACATTGGCTAAGTCCAAAAATAGCACTAGTATGTAGTTTTATTTAATTCAAGTCAAACAAAACTCTAGACTTTTCGACTGTATCTTTCGTGGTCGCTTGCCGAAATTTTTCAGTTTACCATTTTGGTATGAAGCAATGGTTTAGAGACTTCAAGGTTTGCCGAAAAACTATTTACACTTATAGTAGCACTGATTAGTTTTTTTACTGATAAAAATTCTATTCAAATCCGTATTTGATCTCAACGCGTCAATTCCCTGGGATGCCCGAAATTTTCTCAGGTTACTACTTTTACCTAATCCAAGCGTACACCACATCCATCCGTCCTATTGCATTCATTCAGTATCCTTTCTATACCCTAGATGAAATCTATATATATAAGTTTATCATTCCGTTTGTGACGCACAGAAATAATGATGGTAGAGTAAAATGGATTGGACTGACACGCATAATATTAAAAGTTGTTTTGATTTTTGCATGTACGTTCGTCTGTCCGTCCGTCTGTCCGTCTGTCCGCCCGTCCGTCCGTCCGTGTGCACGATAACTCGAGAACGCATTTACTTAGAAAGCTCAACTTTTGTACACGGACTGTAAAAGAAAAAGTAAAATTAAGTTCGAAAATGAGAAAAATCGGGCAACTCCTTCGTAGGGTTGCCATACAAAAATGTCGGTTACCACTGTATATTTGTACACTGTTTGAGAACGCGTCGACATAGAGAGCTGTAATTGGGTACATTTTGTTTTTATAGTAATGGCAAATAAAATTTAAAAATGGAATAAATCGGGAAACCCTTTCTTGGTTTAGGCTTTTTACGGATACTGTAAAAGCGATCAGTCTTACACATTTTTATTGTAATAAAAACTTCTTCAGAATATGAAATCCTATAAAATTGGTTAGAATCGTTTTTTCTGGTCGTCGAACCGTTCTAGAAATATATACGAAAAAGTACTTCAAAAATCAAACTTGCATAGATCGGTGACAATACGAAATTTTATACGGGCATTCATTCATCATAAAATAGCTTTAAAAAAAGATATTTATATAAAACAAAAGTTGAAATCTACTAAAAACTTGTCTGAACTCCACTTCAATGTTTTTTTTCCTGTCTTCATCTAATCCTGTACGGCGTTCCAGTTGTGGCACCAATCCAGACCTGTAGGTCCTCAGTACTTATAAAAACCTAAAAGAAAAGACAATTATGCATGAATACATGAACAAAAGAAAATAAACGAAACATGAACACATAAATTAACACGAATTAACATAAAATTACATGTCGTTGTAAATAATTACAAGTGACATAATAACACGAAGTTTAACCTCAGACTCAAGTTTTTAAAAGGCTTGTAATTATAATTTGCGTGTGAGGTCTTATACAAAACTAACAGTTAACTCACCAACAATGTGGTTAAAACAAGATTTATTTAAATTTAGACCAGAAAGCATAATACAAAAACACGAATTTGATTTCAATATGACGGCTGTAACTTTATATTCACGGTGACATAAGTACATACATTTAAGGAATTTTTAAATGCGTAATTCGAAAATCGAATAATATTTACTCGAAATTTTGTTATTTTAAAGAAATGAAATAAAATTTTAATTCTCTATATATGCTTCCCGGGGGTTATACGAGATAGCTTGCATACAAGTCAAGTCTAGTCAAGTGTGTTTTGCGCCGTTTTCGAATTTGCGTTCTCGTAGTTTCCCTCTATGTTATCTCTATTTGTCCTCATTTGTTCGTTGGGACTCATCTTTAGCCCTTAGTTCGATTTGATGTCGTCTTTTGTCCTCTTGTTAACAGGTGTCCTTTGTGACTTTCTAACTTTCCGTTTTATTGTCTTCTTTTAATTTACAGCTAATGCGCCTTATCAGTCGTACCTCATGTCGTTCTCCTTTTGGAGTTAGTTGTTAGTTGGAGGTCCGGGGAAGGAGACGAGGAGACGACTCAATGATTCCTAAAGCATTGGTTTCCTTCAGAGACACTCTCTTAGTAAACGTGGCTGAAATCTGTTTACCCGCGACAGTAATCACCTTTATGTTCGTAGAAACTTATTCTGCCATCATCTAGATGGTAGATGTTTCTAGCCTCGGGCTTTATTAAGAGCAGGGGTGAGAGGTAATTAAAGTTTGCCGGTATGAGAAGGTCAGGCAGGTTATTTATCAGTGGGTTTCGGTGGTTTGGTATTTTTTGAACTTGCTTGTTCGCAAGTTCAAATGTGTGCTCCTGGATTGGAATGATGTTGGCTGCCTCATAGACTACTCTGTTGGGAAAGAATTTTCGTCTATGGAATTCAGTGCAAGCTCTAAGAATCTTTCTTTCCAGCTTGCTGAGCCTTTCCATATAGGTGGGAGAAATGGTATGCCAGATAGGGAAGCAGTATATAATAACGGGTCTTATGAGTTGTTTGTACAACAGAAGTTTGGTCTGAGTTGAGAGGCCGTCCTTGAAGTTTATTATTGGACTAAGTAAACTATATGCGAAATTGGCCTTACTAACGGTCGCTTTATCATGGTCATTGAATCTTAACAGTTTATGAAATTTGATACCCAGGTATTTCGCACTTTGTGTGGGTTTTATTTTCCTACTGTTGTTGATGGCTTCAATGGTCTTGGATTTTGCAGCTTGGCGGTTTCGCCCAGTGTCAGGTTTTCGAATGCAAATCAGTTCAGATTTTTCGACATTTATTTTGATTCCCCACTTTCTATGGTAGGAGTCTAATTTGTTAATGTGCAGGTTTACGTTATTTATAGCCAAATTTGGGCAGCGATATTGGGCATACGTGAGGGAGTCATCAGCGTATAAGAGTGCTGTACCATTTTCGTTTGGAGGTTGGTCCGAAATATAGAGGTTGAAGGCCTAACATGGAGCCGTGGGGGACACCAGCTTCTATTGCCTTGAGTGGTGATTTATATTCCTCAAGTTCCACATAGAATTTCCTAGAAGTTAGAAAACTGTGGATTAACAAATTGAGGTGTGGGGGGAAACCGAACTGATTTAGATTGAAAACAAGCCCTGTTGTCCATACTGAGTCGAATGCTTTTACGACGTAAAGGAAGCAGCCTACGATACATTCGTTCCTAAGGCTCTGGTTGCATCCGTGTGTAACTTTAGTAGTGGTTGGAAGGTGGAGTGATGTGGTTTGAAACCAAATTGGGGGTCTTGGTGGATATTTTTTTCTTCACAGGTGTTTATAACCTGTTTCTTGATGACTTTCTCAAACTGCTTTCCTAAGCTTGAAATTAAGGAGATGGGCCTGAACTCCTTGATGCCTTTTGATGAAGTCTTTTGGGGATTGGGAAAATGCATGAAATTTTCCATTTATCTGGGAAGTAGCGATCATCGATGCAATTATTGAAGACGATTGATAGGAAGTCAAGAGCTTTTGATGGAAGTTTTTTAATAATTGCATTTGAAATTTTCTCGGGACCACTAGATTTTTTGGAGTTTATTGTCTTGGTCAAGACGAAGAGGTGCAGAGGATTGGTGAAGATAGTTTGCTCTTCAGGATAGATTGCGGGGGGATGTTGCATACAGGGTGGTTAACCTGTCCTGGAAATCATTCCAGTTTACGCCTACAAAAGCGGGGGAGGTGGGTAGTGCCATCGTCAGTATATTTACCGGCGAATTAGGTTTGATGTCAGTTCTATTGCTAGATGATCTGACGGAGCATGATGTGTATAGCACTTTCCTCGTTTCCGTGCCGCGTCCATCCTATCACCTATGCTTCCTTTCCTCCATTCATTCCATTTAACTATCCAATCCATCTAGATTTAACCCCCACTCCCGCTTCCCATACTATTGATCCATCCATATTCGTCAAATCCATCCTACCATCCCATCCAATCCATCCTATAACCGGCCCTTCCATCCATTCATTGAATTTGTCAATAAAAATTATTCTAAAGTACGCTACCCTTATTTTGTACTAATTAAATTTTACAACAACTAAGAGGTGCGCGGAATCATAATTGCTTAGTTTTTCCCACGCTTACGCAAGCGCATTCACCTAAAAGCCATGAAAACCAGAGCAAATGTGCAAAACTGCAATAATAAACTAAAAACAAAAAATTCTGATGAAAAAATTCTCGCATTATATTTCTTTTCCCTTTGCCAAGCGGTAGGCAGGCAAACCAAGCAACCCAGCTTCCAAGAATAATGTCTCAGAAAACAGTGCCCTTCGCTAGAAGCAAATATACATGAAATGAATGCAGAATATTACCACACCCTTACGTCTCTACTCCTCTTCAAGTTCCTAAAGTCACAAAACACATCATCACGACAAAATAAAAAAGTTCGTTTCAAGCTTTCGGGTTTTCAACTTTGATGACCTACAGCTTTAATGTTTTTCAACTGGAGGTGATGTGGCACAAGGTGCAAACAGAAATTGTTGCACATTTTGTGTTCTTCTCGTCCCTTCTTGCAATTTTATTATTCTAAGGTGGTACTCACTCTCTTCACTTTCAGTGTCTGGCTCGTCCTCAGACATATTTTCCGACTCTGTCGTGATTACACTGCTCCCTGCAGCATCCTTCTAGCAAACAACTCAATGATGTCATCAGGAATGTTGCTTCCATTTCCATTCGTGAAAGCTTCACGCACATTTGCTTTTAACGGCGCTGAAAATTTGGTCCTCACGGGCCATATTAGTATCTCTTTCACTGTTTATTTATACTATAAAGATGGCTTTATCACTACACTGTAATTTTATTTTGTCTTTCACTTCACTTTTTCGTGTTGTACATATATTCTGATCAAAATACACATACAAAAGTCACAAAGCACTAAACACTGTTCTCGCTCGCACACATAATTCAATGCCACGCACATGTGAATGAAATGCCGTTGGCACATGGAAATTCCCTTTCTTTTACCGTGTTTTATTTTCACTGGTTTAATCATTCAAATATTAGCCCTAGGTGTTGCTACCTTGGCTGTCAGAGATGATATCCACATGCACTGCATACTTCTGCGCGTGTAATCCCTACTGCCATGCAAGCAGGTCAGCTTTCAACGAACCTGTATGATGGAAAATCATGGCAGCTGAGGTGATAGTAATTTGACATTAAACAGTTATTAAGATGGCAGAAAGTAAATGCTTGAGAGATATTGATAAATTTATACTGCGGAAATGAGATTTTGCATTGCATCATTTACCAATAGCTTCCTCCTCATTTTTTCTTGGGTTTTTATCATTTTACTACTTCCTTTATTTCTAAAATTTTCCAATATACGCAAGACTTTATGTCTCAATGCCATTTTTTAAATATACTTGCGAACTGTCTTTTGCTGTCAAATTTATAATCACGTTGGAAGGAGGCCTGTATGCAAGCTGTACTATCTCGTGTAACCCCAGGTTAAGTAAGTGAGAAGAAACAAAACACAAACGAAGGAAGACAACTGTAAACATTTAACATAAATAATACGAACCTTAAATCATGTGCAGTAAAGCAGTACAACCATACGCGCATTCGATGTTTTCTATGTTTAGCATTCTAAAATTTCAGTAGAAAAATGCGAATTTTGATTAAAATAAAGGATAACTTTATATAATTCGGAGATTTTTTCACAATCTTATTTTAGAAAAAATTATTATTAATTCTTGCGCGAACTTCCATTTAATTTTAAAAATTGTTTTTAACAGCCACTTACAAATTTTTCTTTATATTCCAAGAGAGAATAGAATCGTAAACACTAACATGATGCCAAAACCCATCTTTTTTGGATAATATTTCTGATGAAAGGTACAAGGCAGCAAAATAACATTTAAATTTCGCTTGCATTCTGGGTATATAAGAAAAAAAGATTTGTGAATAAAATGTAAAACAGAAGTGGAGAGTGAATAATTGAGAAATTAATTGTCCAGCAAACTTACTGTCAAATGGTTTTGTGACGAAGTTAAAATAATCAAATCTATCAATACCTGTTTACATAAGACGCAAAGTCATGCCTAGTAGCACAATATTATATATATAAGTGTTTCAGTCCCTACTCAGGCCAGAATCAACGTCTTACACCGCCCATATGGCAGTACGAAGTTGTCCCGTCAGGACTACGTCAGCCATCATCTATGGATAAAACCGGCGACAACGCATTGTAAGCACATAAGCATCTACACTCAGCACCACGCAGTGGACTTGCTTTTGATTTTGTTTGTTCAAGCGTGTTCACTCAAACTGGTTATAACCAGTTTTCCATATGAGGCTTAAGTTCCTTGTATTCGTAAGTGCTATAAAAGGCAGTTCGCAGCGCTGAAGAAATGGCTGAAGAAATGTCTCGCTTACATATGCACGCTCAATATCGCCAAAATTCGCTGTGAGAAAAGTGGGGCAGCATATCGTCAAACTGGAAGCCTAATATAAAAAACGGGGTATCAAAATAAACATTGCCAAATCTGAAATGATTTGCATCCGCAAACCAGCTACTACTAGTAGAGCAAAAAATATTGACACTGAAGTCAATAACCTGAAAATTATACCCTCCACTACAACCAAATACCTCGGTATATCTTTCTCTAACCTGCTCAAGTTGAACTCTCATGCGCAATCTGCTGTGAGAAAAGCAAAAGCTGCTTATAGTATCCTGAGCCCACTACTCAATACCTCAAATGGGCTGTCCGTCCCGACGAAAGCTCCTGCTTTATAAGCAGCTAATTCGACCAACCATCACATACTATTTCCCAATCTGGTACACGATCTCGCCAACCTACATGAAAAACCTCGGAAATCTATAGAGAAAAGTACTGCGTTCTTGCACTGGCCTTCGCAGAAGGGCAGACAATAAGTACAATCCCCACAAATGGTGTACGAAGCAGCAAAATCCTCCCTATCGACGAATACCTTGTCTCGCAAGCCCAACACCAGATGGAAAACTTCCCCATCATCCAAACCCTCTCATTTTTAACCTGCCTGCACACACTCCATCTGCATAATTCAGGTACATCTCAGCTCTTCACCTTCCCTCCTGAGAGTAGGGAAATTTACTTTACTGGCGAAAGATTTACCTTCTTTTGCAGACAAGGGAACTCATAATAGAGGATAGACCACCGTAGGAACAGCCACCGTCATCTCAGTAGTATGCCGCATATAGGAACTGCCTAGAGAAAGAAGACCCCCACACGGATACCTGTTCCAAGCTCCAGAGCTCCTAATTCTCCTTAACCATATCCATCCAAATTTTCCCGCCTCACCCTCCTAAACATCAAATAATCGACAACCGCCACAGAAACAGCTTAGTGTCGCGCGCGAAGCTGTAGTTACAAGCAAAGACAGATCTAAGATAAAAGTTTTTTTTTTATTATTAATAAATAACTGTATTATTAAATGAAGACAAAATCAAGACAATTGTGAAATCAAGGCTGAAATAAAAAGCCTGAGTGCTAAACCAACCATAAATCCTAACTGTGAAGCTAGGACTACATATTAAGGTCAATATATTTTATATGCGGAAGAATGACTCTGACTATGACTCTGAACCTGAAATCAGTTGGTCAACCATGCTCGACTAGCTGGGATCTCAAAAGGATCCTTCGAGAAAATCCAAACTAGAGAGCATTCCATCTGTTGTGAGTACATTCACAACTAAATTTCCTTTGACACTTGAGTATATCCACGGCCACTTCACATTTGTATACGAGTATATCCGTATTTAAAAACAGCACTAGATTCTTTGGGACGTGAGTATATCCATCGCCACTTCACATCTGCATTATTTGGACGTGAGTATCTCCACGGCCATTTCACCTGACATTATTTCAAACATACCAATATATCTATATTCAAAATCCCCTATTAAAATAAAAATAGAAATAATTGTGTATAAGCTTGCATAATATCAAAGACAATATAAGTTAACTAATACAATTAAATTAGCTTAAAAACTGTGCTGTGTTTGGATTAAGATATTTAAACAAAAGAGTTTCAATAAATAAAACAAAGGAAAGTATTATCATTCAAAATCATCGTTGGATAAAACTTAAAACCCTGACATTCCTCTAGAGCTGACCCGCAACCTATCTAACGAAGAACCCCATTACAGTTTTAAAAAAGTTTTCCGTGGCACTTTTCGCCCACATTTCTTTTACATAGTTTTTGTATAGGATCAGCGTACTAAGGCTTAACGGGTAAAAAGGTTGAAATAAGTCGATGAAACAGTGACGTTGTCTGAATATTATCTTCTGTGTAGTTTTATTTTTGAGGCCCTTTAACTCGTACACGAATTTGTCTGTCTATTTATTTAGATATTTCTTTTTTACTATTTTCGACACTCTTGTAAACACACTTTCGTCATCACAGGGAGCTGAAATTTGGCACACAGGTTCATGTCGCGTGACAATTGAATCTATCAAAATTTCAACCGGAAATTTCTATGCAATACCCGGAAAATCTGGAAAAATCATTTGAAAATTTTGTACAAATTTGATTAGTGATAAATTCGTTTCAGGAAAAATGCAGAGTTTTCCGATTTTTCCGAAAAAGTTTTCTGGAATTTTCCGACTTTCCCGGAAAATTTTCCAGTAAAAAAGTTTTCTAAATTATGCAGGATCAAGTTCCCTATCAACTGGCATCATTAATTTCTCTCCGACAATGGTGAAAACTTGCAGAAAAAATCGAGGAAAATTCATGTAAAACGCTTTTCAGGAGCTTTTCAGACCAAGGAAGCGTTTGAGCGTTTTGAAACCCAAGACAAAGTTGTAGAGCGAAATGAGTTGCATAAAGTTACTTTTGTGGAAAACTCAGTGGAAAACCCGGAAAAGCGGGAAAATCTTCGGAAAAATTTTCATCGATATGATTAGTGATAAATTCCTTTCAGAAAAATGCAGAATTTTCAGTATTTCTGGAACATTTTCCGAATATTTCCGGAATTTTCCGACTTTTCCGGAAAATTTTCCGACAAAAAGTTTTATAAGCTATGCGGAATCATTTTTTCCCGTCCTACTGGCATCAATACTTTCTCTTCAACAATCATGAAAAATCGAGGAAAATTGATGTAATTTTTAAACAAATTTCATAGTAATAGGAAAAGTCTGTGGAAAACATGGAAAATCGGGAAAATTGATGTTATATGGGATCAAGTTGGAATACAGCTCAAAAGCGCTGTTTAAAACATAATTTGATTTCAGAAAACCATTGCAGTACTTCAACGATTTGTGATACTCGAATAATTTTTGTCTTTGGATCGACAACAAACATGACTTACAAATTGTTTTAAAATATCTCCATGCAGCACGTAATAACAATTTAGTTAACGTGAAAAAGGCAGAAAATAAAATAAATAAAAAACGTGTTTTCAAACAAAACTGAGGCCAAGCCGCATGAAAAAGTAGAAAATAAACTTTTCTTTACACAGAGGTGGACAAAGACAAAGAGAGATTGTCTGAATCTGCATGACTTAGGCAGACATTCTTCTTTGAAGAGTATGTTCTTTTGTATAATAGCATATTGCATCAGAGGACCTCGCTTTGACCAGCCAGTCCAATGTTAGGCATGCACTCACATAAACTGGTCCGTCTCGGGACAGAATGTAATATACTCTGCCTCATGAGGGCGGTAATTGTCGGTTGTCTACTAATGTGCTTTGCATCATAGGGTACACCCTGGCTTGGCTTAATTATATAAAAAAAAATACTTCTGCAATTGGTGGTGGTCGTGGCAATTTAATATAAATATCACTTTCTACTCCGTGCGATAATATATCAGTAACTGTATACATCGAAAAATTATTGTTATTATTCCCACAGTAAATTAAAACAGGTGATAAGAAGTTTTAAATACTGTTGGTCAATTGAAAAGTTTCTCCATTTACTGCATCAGCACCTTCTATTACTTGCAACTGTTTTTAAAGAAATTTTACGTGTACACCTAGCAATTAAGGCTTAATCTCACGGCAGTCTTAATGCACGGATTAGTAGATAAGCGAGAATCAGCGCCCTCATGAGTCAGAGTATATTATGTCAGTACTACATATATACCAGACATTGGGCTTACTGGTCGAAGCGAGACCTATTTAAAATATCTGCCGATCTGTGGGTCACGGCACCCGATTGATTGAACGAATGAACGTTTCTACTACGCAGGCAAACATCTCGCATGAGTACGTTATAACGCAATCCCACAAAGTGATCGCAATGAACGTAGGTATCGTAGCCATGACACAGAAGTTGGTCGACTTTCAAGTTTACCGCAAATATCCCACGTTGACATTTCACAGCTGATTTCTATTTTGTTTGTTTTAAAATTTTGTATGATGAACATTATGAGTTTCAAAGAAAATGTAATTATGGTGGTCAAAAATTTTGAAAATAATAAAATTGTGGTCTCAATTTATTATTAATACACTTAACAAAAAAAAAATTGAAAAATCATCTTGACGCAGTCACCAATGGCCATTGTGTTCACCATGTTGATGGCTCTGATTTTGACACTTCATCCCTGCATTTGTGCGGGGTGGCTGCGATGCATTTTGTTCCAAGCATAAGTCCTGTAAACTCATACAATCTCTCTCTGCCCGCATATGGGCTAGCACAACCATCACGATGCGCCCACAAGGGGACCTTCTCCATGTTGGGGCGAATAGCACTACTATAGCAGCACTATCCGGGGCTCCTCAATCCTGTGGCACCAAGTTAGCAGCGTCGGCTACCCAATTGGTATGGCTTCGTAGCCTATGAACAAAATGTCAGTTGTTTGCAAAGATACCGTAGATATCCTTGTAGTAATGGGACTGGTTACCCCATTCTGGCCTAAGATCTTATTCGCAGCATCTAAAGAGATTGCATATATCCTATAAAGACACAACACAGCCTTAATAGGCTCTGTCTGCGGGGGCCATGAGAAGGTTAAGATATGCCCGTGTTCAAGACTGGAGGGGCTTAGAGATTAACACCAGTAATCTTATAGCATACGATGCACACTGGAAATATAAGCACTACTAACATACATACTTTAGTTCCAATATTCGTCAACCTTCATTATTTCGTTTCTTCGTTTTCGCCCCATGCCATTGGGACTATGTCTGAGATTTTTTTTTCTTTTTTTTTCCATTTACTTCATCAGCACCTTCTACTGCTTGGAATTATTTTTCAAACTACTTAAATTTCTTCAATGCTCTTGCCTTTTTTGCTTCCTCTTGAGAAATTATATAGTGAAAATCTATGAATGTAAGAAGTTTTTTAGAGAAACCATTACTTCTTCATGTCAGTAATAATAAACTCAGATCGACGTGGAGGGCCGATATAATAATGTCATTATTCATTCAACTGTATTCTCTAAAGTTCATTGCAGACTAAGGACTAACTCATTATTGAAAGTTTGTATTCTGAGCTTCAGCTCCATACAAACTTTATAAAAATCTGCAGCAGTTAAGTTAGTACGTTGGAGTATCAAGGTAGTTTCTTTAGCAGATTTAAAGACTTTAACAAAAATTTCAATGAACTGAAGTATGTTTTCATTTTCATTGAATAAGTAATAACTGCTTATATTATCATAATTTTCAAAAGCTTTACATGTATGTTAGACGATTTTCACGTCAATGAGAGCTTGCTTTGAACCTTGACATTTCAAATAATTATACGTCGCGTTGGAGTTAAATTTTTTTCAAAATTTCTCTTTATGTTTCGATTTCATAATATCATGTCTTCCACAGCCAGATTAAGGGTATGAGCTGCCCACCGAATGTTTTGAACCCATATTTTCTTTGCCATGACTGTCTGTATCTACGTTTCCAGGATCATCAGTGTTATAGATATTCTCACTGAAACTGTAATGCAATGCATTTTAATTAAGCAAATTAACCGCAGAAATCATATAATTGGCATTCCTTGTTGTCAAAATAAATATTTGTTGTATATGTATATTCCATACCTCCAACTGAGAAAATATTTTGCTAAATTTAGTCTTATAGTCCGGTTAATAGGGACTAAATAAAACCCATGCCCTCCAAAAAATGAGGTAGCTGTGATCTTTAGGATTCCGTACCCAAGGGTAAAAAAGGGAACCCTATTGCTTAGTCTCCGATGTCCGTCCGTCCGTCACCTGGGTGTATCTCATTAACCGTAATAGGTAGAGAGTTGAAATTTTCACAGACTGTGTATTTCTATTGGCGCTATAACAGCAAATAAAGGCAAAGGAAGGTAATAACACCTACGCCTTCCACCCAAACTACAGGTAAGTGACGTAAGGGTCCCTTCAGGACCGAGTGTGTGCTGGCTTGTTTGTTGAAGGCACGAAATTTTTTTTGATTATGGGTGATGACAAGCGGCAGGTTATTTCGGGAACTCCCCCCACACTCTCCGCCACCCTTAGCCGAGGTGCTAGCGTGCCGCCCTGTGCTATCGCTGTCATCGAGTGATCTGTCAGCTCATGCTGGCAGTTCGGACTTCACGTCCAAGCCAATCACTCAACATACTACCATAACAAAATGATTAAAAATTAAAGGGGGCCCGATAAAAGAAACATGTTTTTTGGCTTATAATTACATAGTGTTCAATTTTGTACGATGTTACGGAACCCTTATTGTGCGACTCTGACTCCCACTTGGCTATTTTTTTTATATGTTATTTAGTTCCGGGCCCCGATGAAAAATTCAAGTTTCACCCATGGGGATGCCCGCGCGGTCCTCTATCTTACGTTAAAGTTACCAAAAATTGTTTTTTTTCAAAATAATTCCTGAAAGGTTGATCCTACGACAAAAATGTAAAGCTAGGAATTTGAAGAAAGCTAAATTCCGTAAATATTTTGTATAAACTTTATAAGTCTAATGTGTAACGAGTTACTGCGGCGGAAACGTGAACATTCTTTTAAAAAAATGTATATATATATATAGTACCATTTATACAGGGGATTTCGTCCATGGTGGTCCATAGTCACTTAGTCAAACGAAAAATCTGGCATCTCAACGGTTTCAGAGTTACACTAGTAATACCCTGTATATTAAAACGTATACATTGCACGATCACTTACAGAGCTCATTGTATGCAGAACTGCATGTCTTTTCCACCGAATGCTTGACCACCCATGTACTCTTCTCCCTCAGGGCATTTGCTGGTCTGTTGAAATATTTTTTGCAAACTTCTAAAACAAAAATGAATGCTTATTACTTATCTACGCGTCTACGCTCATAAAGATTTTTAGCGACCAAAGCAACCGTTGTCAGTCGGTCTCCAATATGCATAAAAGTTCTAAAAACAAAATGTCCAGTAAACTCCCAAGAAAAATTGAAGGCTGATTTACATCAGATTGAGGCATCGTTGATTTTATATTGGCACGAGGCATTGCTGCCCCTTGGTCGGCATCGTCGATTTTATATTTCTACTTGTCCAGTCTTGGTATGTTATTAGCTTGTCTTAATTGTACATGGTATTGCTACCTTCGCAGGGTAATCTTATCTTTTTTAAGATGAACGCTTCGAAAGTTTTGCTTATATATGAGAGCAAGGAGGCTGACCTGTAACTTCAGGTTAATTCGGGTATTTTATTTGGTTTTAGTATACGAATTATTATGACTTAGCGAAGTAATATCCGATATTGAAGAACTGATTAAATCAGATAGCTAGAGAGGTATAAAGGAATGATGGGGACCTTTTTAGAAGATATTTTGATATTTTGTCATACTCAGCTGTTTTCTTGTTATTCTTATATTTTATTATTGCTTTGATTTTTCTGGATGTTGTGACGTCAATATTTTTTTCATTATTATCGACTAATGGGATGCTAACCGGAATGTTTGGATCCGGTTATTTTTCACGAGAGGATGCTGAATCTAGTAGGGAATGAGTAGGGAATATCTATATCATATATATTTAAAGATTTTTCCGAGGAATTAACTAGTGGCGAGTATTTATTTTTGTAATTCTCATCCATAAATTGTTAAATATTTCTGTCTTTTGAAATATTTCTCCTGCTTCTCTCTTGACCAATGCCTTAGCTTTTTCTTCGTCGGTGAAGAGGACGCTGTCTCTGTCAGGGAACTTTATTGCATGTATGTTATAGTTAAGTTATCATACCATACCATACATAGATATAACTTAATATACTCATCTGTAAAAGCATTTATACGGATAAACATGCAATATGAGGCATGAACATAATTTGTAAAAAGAAAAGATAAGAAAACATTTTCAATACTTTTTTTCGAATTGCAGAAAGGTGTGTCACAATAAATAAATACGATCAAAATTCTGAAAGTTCATTCTATAAGCAAGAAAATAGTGAAATTGCTTAGCTATTTCTTTTTGAAAGTTTTAATTCTTGCTTATGGAATGATTTTACCTTCAAGCTATGTAATTAAATTTTTTTAAAATGACTGATATTGATGAATAAGATCAGAATTATTTCACATATCCAGGTGTACTATTCCCATCAAAGCAGCTCCTAAGCCTATCTGATCACAAAGCAACAGTTTAGCCTGATCAAACTCTTTATTGGCTCTTAAGCCTGAAAGATCAATAAAGCGGCATATAGCCTTGATCTACAGCGGAAAGGTAACACAGGCAATAATATTGGCATAAAGACTGCCCTATAACAGACTTAAGACTCTCCGGCTTTTAGACTCAATAAAGGGGCATTTTTAACCTATGTGTAGAGCTCAGTATCATTTTGTTTACTCAAGAAGAAGAATCACTACATCTGACTGGAATAGCTTCCAGTTACAATATATTTTTAAATTTTTTTCATTGCATTAGTATCTAATTTGATGCAAGTAGTTATGATAATGTATCCTTATTTGAGCTCTAATGATTTTTTCTAAGCATATGAGGTTATGCCAACTATGACGTATTTTATTTTTTGTCTGCATGATTTTTATTATCGATCTAGGAAGTGGAATACTGTTAGAGTAGTTAAGTGTTATTTTGAGGACACTGACTTTTACAGCATCTAATAAAATGATATCTAAATTGTTGCTTTTTTCATCAAACTCTTCTATTAGTGGCAAAGGAAATTTGTTGTAATACATTCGTTATAATGAATTTATAAAGGATGCAATTAGAATTGGCAGGCTCCAGGATTATTTTTGAGTTCGCTATAAGAAGTCTCTGGCGTAGATTACTATTTATTCCAACAGCTGTATGATTACTTAGACGGATAGTCTAGGATAGAAACCTTACCATTATCGTTATAATTAATAGCGATGTCACTAAATACAAAAATATGTCCATCACTGTCGGTCTATTCGAATATTCTGTAGATAGCGACTTCTCAATGCCGTTATCCATATACCAATGATGCAGTGAATTACCTGCTGTACTTGTTTTAATATTGTTATCATAATTATCATTATTTCAAAGTTAATATCGAGCGTTTAAATCCCCATATATGATGAAGTGGATTGAATTTTATTTTATCAAACAGTTTGTTTAAATCATTAAATATTCAGTTGAACCCAGAACGGGTATATACCTACTGATATTTGCTTCTAAAAATGTCTGTAGGTAGATATGATTTTACATATGTATGAGGAGAATTATCAAATTGCCATGATTTCAGTCTTCACAAAATGTCAAAATAGAACCTGAAAAAAATTTGGTTCAAATTTTGAAGCTTTTACCCTACAAAACATTGGCAATGTGATGATTTCTTATGAATTCAGAAAATTGTATAAATTGTAATATTGTAAACTACTTCTTATTAGTATGGTAGTGCATCCACCAGGTCATAATTCTTGAATTTTGTTTTATGGTGTTGTTGCAAGTTGGTTCCTTTTGTGGAATGATGACTACAGATTATTTTAAATATATATTTAAACCGCTCATGGTTAGGTAATCATGGACAGTTCAGTTAAGAAGGATAATGGCGAAAAATTTTTTTTTTGTATTTTGGTAGTTAGCTGTCCATATTTTGACACAAATACCGCTACTTTGTTGCACAAATCGAACGGGTTCATGCCATTGTGGCACTCATCATTGAGCAAGTTGAAGTTATTGGGACCCTGGCAGTTATCAGTTTCAGGACTAGTTGTCTCAACTTTAGTAAACGTATTATTTAGTCGGACCTTATTCTTTAATAAGCTAGAATAGCCTGATATTTTTATTGATGTAATTGCTGCAAGCAATTATATTTTCTCGCGCTTTCTGTTAAGTGTCTCCAAATACTTCTCGCATTTTCTATAATTCGCCGGGTGACCTCTTTTCTCATAGTTGACACAACCAGGTAGTGTACCCTTTCTGGTTACGATATCACCATTTTTGTCGTATAATATCCGAGTAATTTGGGCATTCAACTCACGTCTACTTACGGCATTTGTGTGACTTATGCTACCTTTACACTTTAAGACTCAATCAGATTTCACGACAGCGACACCACTGGCAGGAACGCAAAAAATATGAAGTTTTGCTATCGGGAGTATCAGATTGCACTCAGAAGCACAAGGTAGCAAGCAGAAGACCATGACATTTCTATTTGGGTATAATAGTATATATTATAGTCTATCCTACGAAAACAGAACAGAGGCAGCATTAGAGCTTGGGATACGTCGTAAGCAGGCCTTACGTATCTATAAGCCATTGAGCAACTGCATGCAAAATGTCCGAATCTTTGACAGTTTCGACATTGTGTCATAATCGAAGGCTTAGGCCTATGGCACACGAGCGTCAAGTGCTGCGCTCCCTTTGACCGCACCGACTATGGGAGTATGTAGAGGAGAAGGTGGTAATATGGCACCTGCTAATTAAATGGCCCTCCATTGGATTTCAAATTGGAGAAGCGCCTTCTATGATTTCGACAGTGCATTAAGGCAAACACCTGTGGCAAAGAATTTTAGTTAGTATGCGAGAGCGCTGTTACGCCGTATTTAGTTTTCTTTCATAACGTCTATCCGCGTGCTGCAATAAAAACCTTTTTGCAGTTCGGAAGTTAATGTGTTTTTATTAGAAGAATCGTGTTACGAGTGTTTCAGCGACAATCCGTGGAAAGTTTAAGGAAACCTTCTTAAATAATTTCGAGGTAAAAACATCCAATTTTCTCTAATATTTTGTTTTTTGTTTACTGTTGACAATCAGCACATGCATCTGATGTGGCCCCCTGTTATTGCAGGTATTATAGCCCCAGGGGCCATATTGAATGTGTGGACGGTAACCATTTTCTATATATTTCAAAATTTTGTATCAAATTATTATTTGATATATTTCTTGATTTTTTTTCCATGCTCCAGATGCCTAGAACGAACTTTTCTTCGAAGCCACAACGAAAGAGGAAGGCGTGGGATGCAGATCAAATGAAAAAGGCTATTGAAGTAGTACGAAACAAAACTATGGGGTATAACAAGGCTGTTAAGTTTTTTTCGGTACGAAGAACCATATTGAGGAGGCTGGTTAATGATTCAGAGGTTTCATTGGATGTAGTTGTGCAGAAATCATTGGGTGGAAAGTGTGTACTACCACCATATCTAGAGCAAAAGTTAGGCGACTATATTTTGTTTATGGAGAGCAATTATTATGGTTTGACACGTATGGACGTTAGACGAATGGCTTATCAGTTAGCCACAAAAAATAATATCCCGAACCGTTTTCGTAATGGTGCAGCTGGTCGAGCATGGTTAGATCATTTTTTAAGCAGACATAAAGATCGATTGTCAGATTGATCAGAAAACCAATGGGAACTTCGCATGCTCGGGTTCAAGGCTTCAATCGCGAAGCAGTAAATGAATTTTTCGGGCTACTAGAATTGGAATACACCAAACATCAATATCCCCCAGATCGCATCTACAATGTAGATTAAACTGGGCTAACGCTTGTGCAGACAAAGATACCTTCAGTAATTGGTAAAAAGGGTAAGAGACAGATAGGAGCCTTGACATCAGCAGAACGAGGATCGCTAATGACTATGTTTTGTACTATGAGTGCAGCTGATACCTATATACCACCGATGATGATATTCCCCAGAAAGAACTATACCGATCTTTTGATGAAAGGGACTCCTCCTGGCGCTATTGGGAAAGTTCATCCTTCTGGATGGATACAATCCAAATTATTTACAGAATAGTTTGAACATTTTTTAGATAAGACAAAACCAACAGAACAGTCCCCGGTTCTTTTAATCCTAGATGGACATTATAGTCACACACGAAATACTCAAGTTTTAGAGCTTGCTCGTGAAAGACATGTGACTATCATTAGTTTACCTCCACACACAACCCACAGGCTGCAGCCTCTAGACCGTACATTCATGGAAGCACTAAAAACTCACTATAGTGAAGAAGTACGTAAGTTTCTGCTGCATTCTGATAGAATACTCAAGGCTTATGACATAGCTGAGTTATTTGGAAAGGCTTATTTGAGGTGCACAACTGTCGAAATAGCAGTAAATGGAATCAGAATTACTGGAATATATCCTTTCAACCGCCGATATTTTTTATCGACGCTGATTTCTTAGCTGAATCGCAATCACTGGGAATAAATATCGTGCAACAAACTTTCAAATTCTGCACTGGCGGCCCCATCATCAGCTGTTGATAAGCAGGGACCGTCATCAGGTATTTATCAACCGGGCCCAGCATCTGCTATTGATCAGCCGGGACCATCATCAGCCATTTATCAACCGGAATCATCTGTGACCCTGTCCTCGCCTTTAACCACAAATGAAGTTAGACCAACAACCTCTCTCGTTTTGCCAGAAGACATCTTACCTATTCCTAAACCTAAACAAAAGACATCTAATCGGGGGGGGGTATATGTGCGAAGCGCACAACCCAAAATTAATCTAGTCAAAAATAGTTTGTGAAGCGCACACCTGTTGTTAAGGGATTACGCATTGTTTTAGGTCGTATCTTTACCTGCCCTAAGTAATATACCCACGTAGGGTGTATTTGCCAAGCGCAATGAAACACACGACCAGGCAGGCAGGCACACACACACGCACCCACACACAGACAGCCTGTCTGTGTGTGTGTGTGCGTGTGTGCCTGCCTGCCTGTTCGTGTGTATCTTTGCGCTTGGCGCGGAGCGTACTCCTCATATTGATATTAGTGGTTTAAAAAACTTAATTTAACTTACATAGATCGGCTAAAGATACGTGCTATGACAATGCGTTGACCTTAACCATAGCCGCGCGTTTCCAAAACAATGCGTAATCCCTTCACAATAGGTGTGCGCTTCGCAAACTCCTGCTTGTGCGCTAGGAGAAGTGTTTTTTTATGGCTTATGCGCTTCGCAAATACACCCTAATCGGGGAAGGAAGGCTGGAACTACAGCTGTCATCACATCTTCACCATATAAAAGGAAATTGGAGGGATCAATTAAAAGGTCTGAAGAATCGAAGAGTGGACGAGGACGTGGTCGAGGACGTGGACGTGGTCAAGGACGCGGACGTAAACGTGCAGGACAAGGTCGAAATCAATGCATTGAGCTCACAGTCAGGACATCTACAGATAGTGAAGAGAACGAGTTGCCAAATGTAGCAAATGACTCTGACTCCGGAGAAATTTTTATTGATGCTGCAGTTTCTGAAAATGATGTAAATTGCATCTTTTGTGAAGGCCATTTCTCTGATGATCTATGCGGTGAAATTTGGGTGAAATGCCAAAGTTGTGAATTATGGGCACATAATGAATGTGCTGGAGCAGAAGGCGGATACTATGTTTGTGATTTTTGCCGCTAAATGATTAAAACTTTTTCATACATTTATTATCGCCCCCGGGGTGCCATATTATCAACACAGTTTCTTATAATGGTATTTTGGAATCATTTTGAAAAATATAATATTTTTTGAAAGCTGTGACTTTTATTTACATTTGTAGCTTAGTTTCTTATTACCAATAATATAATAAATATTTTAACATTAATTGACTATTAAAATAATAGTAAATTATTTCGTTATCACATAAAAACAAATTAAGGGGCCATATTACCACCGTCTCCTCTACATATAATGGAACTTTACACACGGGCTCCCCGTGACCAAGTTTTTAAAGTTCAAATGTAAAATTTTTATTTTCAATAATTCATTTGCTTAAACTAATATCACAGAATTCATTGAAACTTAAAACTACCACTATAAAAATTCACTATAAAAATTCAGTAAAAAAAAACTTCAAATAAATAAACAAATTAAAATTCCAATTAAACGTAACGTTGCGTCTGCTTGCGTCAAAAGAACCGCCTGTCTCCTTCATTCCCTTAGTTCTAAAAAACAAAGAAGACCAGAATTGATTATCTGTTATCAGAATGAAAGAAAAGGAAAAAAAATTGATGCTGTACGTGCGTGAGGGAACAAGGGCAGCAACCTGCTTCTGTAGAAAAAAACTAGTCTAGATTTGTTGTAGGTACCCAAGGTGCTTTCAATATGTTTATATGAAGTAGTAACCTTTTTATGATGCGTGAGGTAGCTGAATACCCCTACTCGTACGTGAGGGCACCATTGCAGCAAAGTGCTACAGTTGGTAAAACTAGTCAGATTAGTGTCTGACAATATTCGCAGAAGTGTAGCAATATGCTACTATAAAGAAGAAGCGCAGATTAGTCTCTGCAGCAGAATTATTCTTCTGATTAGATGTGGGCAGGAGATGTTGCGGATTAAGCTCTGCGCAGAATTATTCTTCTGCTTAGGTGTGGGCAGGAGTATTGCAGATTAATCTCTGCGCAAAATTGATTTTCTGCTTAAGTGTGAGCAGGAAGGTTGGAAATGATAGGAGTTTTCAGATTTCAGATTTCTGAAATACAGAATTGATCTTCTATAATGAGGTTGGAAATGTTCTTCTTGTTACTCGGATTAGTCTCGGAATCAGATGAAATCTGAACCAAGAATGATTTTCTGCTGCGGCTCCTCGGCTTTATATAGCGGCCGCATCTAGTTATGAGCGCTCTCCTCTTGTCGTTGCCCTAGCAACGTTTCATGTGATGTCTAAACGTACCACAGTCAGCTGGCTGACGTAATGTCGCTTCATAACATTATAAAATGTAAAGATACGGAGGGATGTACCTATAACTTGGTAAGATTTGATCTTTTCGATTTATTTCTTATTCTAAATTTAAAATACTGATGGGGTTAAAATGTGAAACTTTCTGTAGAAGAAAACTTATAGAAAGTCATTGGGTACAGTGTTGAAGTAAATTTTTTTCGAAACTACAACAGCCTATGGAGGGAATAACGAAGAGTTTTTTTTTTCAATTTTCGATTTCTAACTGTAATTAGAAAGGGTTGATGAAGGGTAGTTTTTTTCATCATTTTTGCGAATAACTTGAAAACAGAGAGGGGGAGGATGGTGCGTGGGGTGTTGAAAAAAAATCGGAGCACATAACG
Organism: Dioctria linearis; assembly: GCA_963930735.1. NCBI lineage: Eukaryota > Metazoa > Arthropoda > Insecta > Diptera > Asilidae > Dioctria > Dioctria linearis. The sequence continues at coordinate 99,260,874 of OZ005743.1, read as the reverse complement.
ATCATTATGGGGGGGGGGGTGAAAATGGGAGGGGAAAGAAGGAAATTTTTCGAGACAAAATGTGATTTTTTCAAAACTACCAAAACATTCCATTTAGGATCTCAGGATCTAGACATCTTATCGAAAAACTGAGAACCTGTTTTTCGCATGAGGTATGTGTGCTTTGCATAGGCTATCTAATTTTTCGGTTAACCGTTATTTATGGATTTAAGGGGGATTAAGGGGAAATTTTTTTTAACGATGTTTGTGAGTCTGTAGATTTGCGTAGAGTGATCGCAGAGAGATGTGGTTTCTTGCTTTCGCTTTACTGAGGAGGGGAGAAACGAAGTGGAGAGAAACATATTTTAATTAGGGGTTGCAAGGGGTGGGGGTAAAAGTACCCCCTCTAGGGGTTGTATGGAATAGGGCATGTGGGGTATGAAAAGAACGTGGATGAAAAATACGGCAGAGTGATGGAGTTAGTTTTTTGATTAGATGATATTAAGGCTGGGTCTATGTCATAATTGGGACAACTTGGCGCACAGTTAAAGTTCTACTTATATCTACGACAATTCGACGCAATAATTTGTTTTACCTGCATTTTACCCATTAAGAAAGCAATCTATTGCATCAAATTTTAACAAAAATAAGGAGAATTTTAAAAATCGGAAGCCGTTATTTTCTGCTTATTAACTTCAAAAAGCTTATGTTAAAAATTTCTTTAATTTAGTTCAAATTTGAGGCAGCCCACTCCGGAAACCAGAGAAATTAAAAAAAATCTTCGAATTTTCATTTTTAAATCATTTTCAATAAAAATTGGGGGACATATTTAAAAATTAAAAAACGTTAATTTGTTGCCTTAGGTGTTTAAATAAATATTGCATTAATCAATTTGCGATTTATTCAAAAATCTTAACGCCCCATCTTGCTAACTGTGCACCGAGTTGTCCCAATTATGACATGGACCCAGCCTTAATAACGGTTTTTTACCGTTCCTTTTTATCGACAATTTTCGCGGGGCTGTAGTTTTTCGGGGGAGGGTAGTAGAGTGATGCGGTTAATTTGGTTGTATTTATTGGAATCGGGGGGCAAAAAATACGATGAAATTTTTTTTGGGTGTGTGGTGCGGGGGGGGGGGGGTAGTACCGCCCCTCCATAGGATTTGTCCAAATTGGGGTGTGTATGGTATCAAATGAAAGAAGGAAGAGAGTGTAGGAGAGTTGTGGAGTTTTTTTAAATTCTGAAAACTTTATCGAGACGTTTTTACCGTTAAACATTGGATTTTTTACCCTTGGATCATATACACCTCAATTCCTATAATTTGCATGTATTTCATCCGTTCTTTCTTTTATGGGCACTAGACAACTGTTGTGAACATTTTTTATTCAGGTGTAAAAACTGTCCGAACTAACGGTGCTTCACAAGTGTGAAATTAATGCAATACCATTTTTTTACTCAAAAAACGCCAATTTTATACCATCAAAAAGGATGTTTCCTTTCTTTTCAACTAATTAGATATAAGTTCATGGAACAAAATGTAGATGCGATTTCATACTACAAAAATCATTTACCGTTTATATTTAAAAATTTTATAGCATCTCATCTGTGATGGAAGACGACCAAAATTAGCATTTTTCGGGTAATTTCAAAAAATTTCAAATTTTCTTCACTCACCAAAGTCGATAGTATTCTGTGAGTGTTGGTTGAATTTCAACCATTTCTTTTTCTCAACATAGCTAAGATATGTGACATTACGGGGGAAGTCAATTTATGGGTTGGAGAAGAAAACGGTAAAAGTTTTGGATTCATCATGTCATTTAATTTGCATAGTCATATAAGTGGATTAATTAAAAATTCCGTTATAATTAATTAATATTAATTTTTTTTTAGCTCTATTGTTATTATGATTTTTTTCTGATTTTTTGCGCTTACCTCCGACGTACGTAGCAAAATCAGAAATTTCTTGAGTGTTAAATCCCCCCCCCCCCCCCCGAAGAGTGATTTGGAAATTTCGTTATATGAAATAACGGTTATTACAATTTTTAATTTTTTTTTACACAGAGTATCATACAAGGATTGTCTATACCGAATTTCAGCATTCTCAGATTTTATTTTCCTATTAAAAAATAATAATAAAATTTGAAAATTGACAATCCCAATCGACAAGTCCAGCCAAGATTGGCAAAATCGAACATTTTCTAAGGGGTTTTGCCCATCAATAAATCTAAAAAAATCACGATTTCATTTTTCGAGCATATCCCAACATGTAGGTAGTCATTGGAAAGGTCTCAGTGAATAGATTACTGAAATAACAAAAGTTTCCCCCCTCCCCAACTTTTCGGGTGATTTAGAACCAAAAACTGCGGTTCCCAGCGGCGCCGCCTTGAACTACAGAGACTTGCAATGCAGAAGAGCATTAAAGCTTTTAATTATCAAAATTTATTTGAAGCCATCATCTCTTATCGTTCAGGAGAGATCGAATTTCAAAATATTTAAGTCCCAATCAAATTAGGGAATTCCATGGTGTACGTCACATACATACATACATATGTATGTAGTGGTAAGCTTTCTTATTTCTTATTTTTCATCCGATCTTAGCATATGAACACTCATTGGAAAGGCCTTGGTGAGTACATTACGAATATGTAAAAATATTTTACCCCGACAATATAATTTAGTGAAAATGAGGGGGGGGGGAGGGGGAATGGAATCATTTGTACTACACGTACACTTTAACCGAGTGTATCTCCTACAATTATTAACTTATTTTAGAAAGTTTTTGATTTTCGCTTATTGTGATTTTTTTCTGATTTTTTTAATCCATCCGCAGTCGAATCGGACTAAAATATCAATAATTCTTTTTCTGAGACATGCGTGAAGTTATCGAGAACATTTTTCAGAAACTTTGGCTTGAAAAGTGTATCAAGAAATTTTCTTCTTACGATTCACACAATCGATTGTGAAAAAGTAGAATTTAAGATAGACATTTAAACCTTCTTTGATAAAAAGAATTGGTCGAGGGATAGGGGGTGGGTAAAAATTGATTCATATTTGTTTTTTTTTTTTAGTCATCAGAGCTGATTGAATCATTTTTACTTCGGTATGAAAATGGAAAGAGCGAGATATGATGACAAATGGGGACGGTATTGATACATTTTGGTTTGGTCTGAATGCAAAGGGCGAGATATGTACAGAAAGAGAATTGTATATGGGGGAGTTGCATATATTCATAATGCCGTAAGACATCATCAAGCTGTTGATAATTTTGGAGACGATTTGGTATTGAATCAAGTTGGATGGAGTCAAATCTTTTAGACATCATCATTAGGTCGTTTTGGTTAAGGGTATAAGAAACTGACGACGGGGTGAGGTATATACATATATACATACTGCCGTTTCAATAAATTAATTAATTATAATTAATATTTTTTTTTATGCAAAGAGCGAGATATGTATAGAAATTAATTTATATGTGAAGGGATATGGATAGAAATTTATATGGGGAGCTAGAAGAAAGATTGGATTGAAGGATGATAAAGTGTGGTTGGAAGAAACTGGCGACGGGGTGAGCTACATATATACATCGTGCTGGATCAATAAATTAATTAATTTATTTATTATTATTATTTTTTTTTTTTTTTTAGAAAATATTTAGAAAAAAAACTAAAAACTGTCAGAGGTGCTGTTTATATCGTTTTGCAGAGGGCGATATGCTCATTTTGATCGAAAAAATTTTCGGCGTCATGAAATTGAATCAAGATTGAATGTTGATTCAAATGTGATAGGAAGAAACTGTCCACGGGGGTGGTACATATATACATACTGCCATTTCAATAAATAAATAAATTAATTAATTTTTTTTTTTGTAAAAATCGTAATAATTGAAAAAAAAATCGGAAAAATCAGGGACAAAGTCCGGAAATAAAATCGCAAAAAGTTAAAATAAAGATCGGTAAAATTGGGGAAAAGCCGAAAACATTAGAAAAAAATTAGGAAAAAATTCGGAATAATTGAAAAAAATCGGAAAAAATTCGGAACAATTGGAAAAAATCCAGATAATTTAAAAAAGAAATAATAATAATTGAAAAAAAATCGCAACAATTAAAAAAAAACGGAACAATTTGAAAAATATTCGGGAGAATTAGAAAATTATTCGGGACAATTGGAAAAAAAATTCGGAACAATTGGAAAAAATTAGGAAAAATTGGAAAAAAATTCGGAACAATTGGAATAAAATCGGAACAAATTCGAAACAATTGGTAAACTAAACCAGATCATTTAAAAAATCATAATAATTGAAAAAAAATTGGAACAATTGGAAAAAAACTTCGGAACAATTGGAACAATATTCGGGAAAATTATTCGGAGAAATTGGAAAAAAATTGGAACTAAATTCGGAATAATTGAAAAAAATCGGAACAACTGAAAAAATATTCGGAATAATTGAAAAAAACGGAAAATTGGGGAAAAAATTCGGAGCAATTGGAATAAAATCGGAACAAATTCGGAACATTTGGTAAAATAATCCAGATAATTTAAAAAACTCATAATAATTGAAAAAAATTTCGGAACAATTGGAAAAAACTTTGGAAGAAATGGAAAAATATTCGGGAAAATTGAAATATTATTCGGAAAAATTGGGAAAAAATTGCTCAAATTGGAAAAGAATCGGGAAAATTCGGAAAAACTGAAAAACACGCTCCACGATACGCACACACACACACCTGGTGTGCAATTCTTACGAATTTCTTTGGAATTTTGTAGCATTAAAAAAAAATCTTAAAAATAGCGAAACGCACTCGACGACACACACACACACACAAACACCCTTTTTGGGAATTCTTGCAAATTTCTTTCCAATTTTTAAAATTATTTTCCGAACTTTTAGCAATCTAAACGATTTTTTTCCAAATCTCAACGATTTATTTTTCTAACTTTTTGCAATCTTTTTGATTTTTTTGCAATCATTACGATTTTATTGGGAACGTTTTTGCAGTTTTAACGATTTTTTACAATCCTAGCGATTTATTTTTCGAACTTTTTGCAATTTTTTCGGGTTTTTTTGCAGTCCGTACGATTTTTTGGGAACGTTTTTGCAATATTAGCGAGTTTTTTTTTTACAACATTAACGATATTTTTGAAATTTTTACGATTTATTTGTCAATATTAAATTTTTTTTTACAATCTTAATGATTTGTTTTTCGAACTTTTTGCAACCTTAATGTTTTTTTTTTCGCAATTTTTACGATTTATTTTTCAAACTTCCTTGACGATTTGTTTTTCGAACTTTTTAAAACCTTAGCGATTTTTTTGCCATTTTTACGATTTATTTCTCGAACTTTTAGAATTTGTTTTACAATCTTAACAAATTTTTGCAATCCATACGACTTTTTTCGATCCTTACGATTTTTGTTTTGCAATTATCCCGACAATTTTTTTTCAATTTTCCCGAAAAATTTTCTTTTGCAATTTTCTCGAAATTTTTTTTTTGCAATTTTCCCGACAATTTTTTTTTTTGCAATTTTCCCGACATTGTTTGTTTTTTTTTGCAATTTTCCTAAACTCTCTTACACACACACACCACACACACACACACACACACACACAAACACAGAGTGAACGACTACACTTCGATATCATATTATGCACCTCTAACCACTCCAACTCTTTCAAACCCCATCCCCACACACCTAGGTACCTACACTGATGCCGAGCAACGCCGGCGTGCTAAACCTAGTTTATTAATAATTTCTGTCTGTTTCTAGATCGAATGAATCCCGAGACAATCATCGGAAGTGGATTATTTATTGGAGGATCATTTATTTTAGATAAGTATTTAAGTTTCCTTTATTTATTTGGAAAATGCATACTTTGTAGCTTTTTTTGCATTTGTAGGAAATGTCTTATATCGTGGAAACTAAGTTATAAGTTGGAGAACTGGATTTTGCCAAAGCAATGGAGGTGGACTAAACATCTATTATGTGAGGACTGAACATCTTCCCGCCTGTTATGTCACTAAACGCCCTCTAAATCTTCAGATGGAATACTAAGTCAGCTCATGGAGACGTATCTTAATGCACAGAATTGTAATGTCTGCTGCGATGACGTTTGCGAATCGCGACTCATTTCCTGTTAGGCATGAACCCGACACATAGCAAAGGTTTCTCTTAAGTCTTTTTATAATTAGTATAAGGATTAGAAATAAAGACATTAATTACTGGACTAGAAGAAGTAATCTGTGCACTCACTGGCTTGATTGGCTTAGTAGATGCCGGAAGTGTAGGTGTCAGGCCTGCATCCACTGAGTCTAAAGACTCGGAGTTAAATATCTACAGTAATTCCTCCATGGTAAAAAAGAATAATATAAAAATTAATAAATAATAAAAACTAAACCAAACCACTGTGCGCACTTATCAATATTCAAAACTGAAGTAATTTTGGCGAGTTTTGGAATCGTTTATATTCAAATGTAACGGGTGTTTTTGAGTTTTGGAAATGCGGGAGAGTAGTAAATTTTGGTGAGCATAATAGGTGATTCTCAGGAGATGAGTTGGTGAAGTTGAGAGAATAGTTTTTATAAATAGGACGGGTGAGAATATTATTTTCATTTTATTATTGGATGAGGAGAACAAAGTCTGACATATTTTGCTCCAGTTCGTATTACTGGGGAAATACTATTCTCTTGCATTACTGATACGGACTGAGTGATAGCCTTTGGATGATAGTGATGCCAACTATTGGTGAGAGGTTTATTTTCTCTGTGTTCAGTTTGTATTTTATTAGATTGAAAAGTTGCTGACACTGAAAAAGGTGGCGATACTCATGTTTCATTTTTCCACTTTATATTAATGTTGGAAAGAGTGGTTAATCTGCAGTGCTTCCTTTCTTCACTAGGTGTATTTCTCCAGACTTTTCTCTGTGAAATGTTGTGTAGAAGTGCATTATGATTCTTGGTGGACTCATATACATATTTTTCGGACGGTAAGCATTTTCTTGGTCCCCTGCAAAGTTTATTTTTTGGTGAAATTGTTGGCGCGGTAGAGTATTCCCAAACCCTCTTTACTTTCTTATCCAACTTGGGGTTTGTTGTAGTATCGGTGGATAGCACAGTCGTAGTCGTGCTGTTTATTTCTGGTACTCTTCCGACCAGAATCCAGCCCAGTTCGGTGCTCTGGACTGTAGGTGTACTGCTAGATCCTCTTCTAATTCCATTCTTAATGATGGCGGCATAGATGTTTGCACCGAGGGGAACATCGATTTCTCCTGGAATTGAGAACGTAGGATCTGCAAGTGGAGATTGTATATGTGTTTCCAATTTGAAACTTTGTTTGGCTGTGTTGGAAGCAGATCGATGATTTTTTGGATGCCACATGCTCATGGCTCGCTATTTAAAAATTGCTGTGTACAGAATTAATTGTGACTGTAGCTTGTTGTACGGCTGTATTTGTGGGAGTTGTACCAAGTTCAATTAATTTTTGGGTGGTTGGAGATCCTTTAAGCTGTAATAGGTTAAAGACCTTTTCGGTCATAATAGACACATGAGATCCAGAGTCTATTAATGCTCGGAATGTCATTGTGATTCCGGATGGTGAAGTGACATTTATTAGAACTGTAGAGAGGAGAGCTCTTTTCATATTGGCGGTTAGAAAATTTTGAAATTGTTGTTCATCATTTCTAGAAGCTAAGGGTGTGCTTGGTTCAGTTTCCATACAGGAATTTTGGGTAAATTTGTTTGTTACTGAATCGTTTTGCCCATAATGGAGCAGAGTATTGTGACTTTTATTGCACAGATAGCACTATTTATTTCTTATGCAGTTTGGTGTTGTTTGGTTAGGTGATAAGCAATTTTGGCATAAATGCTTAACCGTGACAACTTCGTGTCGCTGTTGGGTGGTCAGAGTTCGAAATGTTGGACAGTGAAATATGATGTGATTAGCTTTGCAATAGCTGCAAGAGTTTTTATTTGTATTAATAGGTGGGTGAACTGGTGTTGAACTTTTGCTTCTATTCAAGAATCCATACGCTGTATCATATATCATTTTTGATTTTTCACAAATCTCTTCTTTTATATTGGGATGCTCCACACCAACTTGCTTTTTTAATTTCCTGTGTAGCTGGCTGAACTCGTCCCAAACGTCTCTTTTGCAGGTACTCCTTATGTTTCCGCTCAGCCTAGTCTTTGTCGAAATTTGACAGGAGTCACTCAACTTCCCCAGCTAGCTCCTTTTATTTGTTGATCAGTTGATCTGTAGTTGCAGCCATCTTGGGCTTTAAATGGAGATAATGGCTTCTGTGGCCAAATGTACTTGCACCGTGCACAGAGTGTCTTTTAGCATTAGTTAGTTATTTACCAGATTCTATCTTGGTAATCGTTTTCCCTTTCAGAGCGTCTGTATGGCAGATGTACTTGCACTAGATAAAAAGGTTTTAAATCTTTTTCGGTATTGTTATTGACTTGCCGGAATGACTAAGTAGCGAACTGTTTGCTTACTGTTCCGGGGCTCAAAGGACCATCTACAAATCTCTTCTTTAGCAGCTGAAGAATTACCAGAATTAATCGTCAGTTAATTCTATAAAGGTAAGTGTAAGATGCCTTGAGGAGAAATTGTATAGTAGAATTCGGGGAGTATTACCTTAACACTCCGTTTTTGAACTCTGAAATTCTTTATTATCTGCAGTAATTTATATACATAAAAATTTGCTTGGCAAGGTGAATAATCGATTGAAGTAAGTATTTACATGACGCATAGAAAAAAAAAAGAAATTGAATAAGTTTGGTTGTTTACATTGCTCAATGCAATAAACATTGACCATTAACATTTATTGCGTACTTGCTTGTCAGCAAATTCTACTGCAGAAATTATTGTGAATTGTACTGCAGAAATTGTTGCAAAATATGATCGAACTAATTTTCTGTTTATGTTATGAGTCAATGTATGCTTAAAGAAATGCTTATGCTACTTAATTAGGGGAAAATAAAAATATGTTGAAATATTTGAAGTGTTTTTTACAACTTATTGAATAATGACGATAATGAAGAAAATTTATTTAAGTTTTAAGTTTTCGACAGCGGCAAAGAAAACAAGCAAGTATAATTCTACTGTATATTTGCAAATTATTCATCGTGCAGTTCATCAAGCAACAAGTGTGAAGGTAAAAATAATTTATGTAGAATCACGACATACCGCTTAAAGGCTACTGTGATTCATCATGTAATTTCACCGTTGGAAACAATTCTATCAGCGCAAAAAAAATTCCAAATTAACACACAAATTTTAGGATCAATTTTTTGTAATAAATTAAGTGAATTTCTATCAGATAGTAGTAATTTAGTGCTTTCTATGGACAACATTTTCTTTTGAAATTGTAATTACAATGAATTTCATTTAGTGTACGATGACACTGAATTTTGAAGTTTGTAGTACTTTAGTGATGATATGAGGTGCAGTGAATGCTCGTATCGAACCAATTTAGGCGTTGTGTAAACAACTACACTTAACTATTTTCTTTGGAAGTATTTTGCTTCTATTTCCTCTTGATTCTGCAGTCTTTTATTCCTATTCGTATTTTTTTCACGAAACTGTGTTCACTCGACGACTTCTAATCAAAACTGAATATTATGCGAATTAATTTACACTCATTTTTAAATAAGCAAAGATGAGATTCGTGAACATTTTCAAACCAGGAGAATCTCGAAATTTAAACGATACACCATATTTGACGATATAGTAGTGCTTTAACTGCCTCCTCCTAGGATATTGTAACTGTCATTTTACACCGGGTTCCATCTGGAGAGCCAGTACCATTTAATTCTTCATTCCCGAATACATCTAAAATGTTATACCCTAGACATACAGCACGAACTAATGAATCATTTGTACTAACCATTCATTAAAATGCCGTGTGTTACATAGTATACGTCATTATAGCCCGAAAATCAGATGATAATGAAGTGTTTTCCTCCTTCATTATAGCTATAATGAGGAAAAATGGTGCTAGATTTGGCATATAATGTAAATCTGGAGCTCCGCTGTGCATCTGCCGATTTGAAAAATAAGAAGAAGAAATGCAAAGAAATGCAAATTATATTATTTAATATTTTTTAAATAAAATGTGTTTCTCATTTGGAAATTGTTAAATTTAAAATAAAATAAATGAAAACAAAGTTTATCGCGTTAATTCGATCCATATTGCTTCTTAAGGTGATAAGTTCATCAAAACCAGTTTGACAGCACAACTTAATTAAAGAAATGGCTGTGTGTCCGCAGTTTATAATGAATCATTATAGACTAATGAGTCGTTAGTTATTTCTTCATTAAGAGTGCTGTGTGTCTAAGGCATTACGCTGTTTCTTCATTAATGCCTTTTAAGATGTGCTTAATGATTGCCATTGATCACTGCATGCCAATGTGATTGCTTAAAGGTGGACTTTTCACCATAAAAGTTACATAAACTTCTAATCGCTGTTTTCTTACCACGACATATTTATATGTATATTTATTTAATATATAATATAACTTATAATTTACTGAACTTGATGAAAATTACCTAAAAGCTATTTTATTCTCTATGAAATTGTCAATGAATAAGTCAAGGTATTATGCCTTTTGATGAGATTGCGGCTCGGATACCAATATACCAAAATTGATTGACTTGTAATAAATTCTATAAGTGGAGATCTTATTAAAATTACATAGAAGTTTCCTAAACTTGTAATACAAGTACTTGTAGTTTCATATAATGGTTTCTAGGTTTTATTTACACTGCGTATAAGGCACAAAAGAGCATACCTAAATTATGTGTCTTGAGTTTAACTGCTTCGATATATTACGTATGTTACGTTGATTGTAATTGAGCTTAATATAATTATCAATTAATTTTTGAATTTGGGCTCTAAGTTAATCGTGACTGTCTCGGATTATTTCCTCAAAGACAGCCCTTCTCATAAGGTGCTGTCAAAATTGAGCACCGTTTTTGACAGTCACATAACAAAAAAACGGATTTTTCATATATATCTATGTGTTTTTAATTTTTCAAAGTCTTACTAATTGAGCTTTCCTAGCAAAAAGTGCCAGCATCAAACTTCAAGGGACACGATTGGAAGTTTTTTGCGACTAATTTAATATTCTGCTTCATTTTAATTAATCAGAAAAGTTGCGGCACTTCGTCTCCCTAAAGTACAAAACTTTTAAATGTAATCACATAAACAGCAAATACTGATTAAAACGAACAGTTACCAGAGGAAAAGGAAAGGACAACGGCATGTAAAAATCCTTCCAGGTATCTGCGATTAGGTGAGTTATTGTTTTTGAAAAAAAGGGAATGAACATAGCAGCTAAAATGCAATTTGTTTCTGTACAAATTGAACTACAATAATTTATCTATACCCAAGAAATATGTCTTTTGATTATGATTAAAATTCATACGGTATTTTTTTTAGCTATTTTTTATTTTCAGAAAGGGCATACACAATATGTAAATCGTGTGATACAAACTCAGTTATTGTCTTGCAAGACGCCACATTGTATTTGAATCAAGTCACGTAATTAAAACATAATTCGTATGAACTAATTACATGACTCGGTGATGAGAGCTCCATAAATTGAATACTAATTATGCCTCTTCCCATATGTTGTAACAGAATGTATACAATTAACTTTCCCGAAGGTTGTGCATAGCATCGGTGTCCGATTATAAGGACATTGGCTATACCGTGGAGTTTCCTTCCGTAAAAGGGAATCTTTTCAAACTGCCATTGTATTTTCTTCCTAATTATCATTTGGCTCATGAAAATATCATTAAACTTAAGCCTTACGTAAATTAAATGCTCTCAAAGGTTCAATTTAATCTTTCTCCGAGGATGAAAGGGCTATTATATACAGGACTCTCGGCCCTTTTGTATCTGAATTGAAAAATTCTTTGAAAATTCCACCGAGATTATCCCTAATTTTGCGTACATCGTTAATCTGGATTATCTGCAACTTACAACAAAAAGGAGTAAATAATTTCTTTGTTTATGTCCTTGGTAGAAAACTAATCCTGAATAAAACTTTCATAAGAACTTAAAGTTTTCTGGAAAGTATTTTAATTCACAATGCTGTTTCACCAGGCGGAAGTTTCATTGGATTGCCTAGGAAAAAATAAACTGAGCAAGTAAAATGTCTTTCACCAATATCGCTTGATTTCAAAGTTTAGAAAGGTCTTGGGATGAATTATTGTGGTGAAGTAATCTTAATATTCAAACGAAATGTGATGTAAATCAGTTTAAGAGGTCGGTCGAATATTACAAAACAAGTACAGGCAACCCAGATAAAAAATGATTGCACAATTATGTTACAATTAGGAAGCGACTTGTGCGACTTGGTGAGAAGTTGTTGAAATCACAAATCCACACAATTTAACTAAGCAATGCAATGAAAGTAGGTGATTGCTATTGTATTGCGAAATGAAAGGGGAATGTGAAGTTTAGAGCAAACCTTTGATAGGTTAAGAACGCGACGGAGATTTGAAAAAATAAATAAGTAAAGTAAAGTAAAGTAGTGGTCTTCTTTAACAATCACCCCAAAATAATATCAATTACCGAAACATAAGGTTATTTTATATATGTAAAAATTGTATGTAAAACATATTAGTATACTTTGATACCTATTTAGTTTTTTTTTGCATGGCATTGTAAAGTCACGAATCATACGACTGGACTTGCCTGACTTTAGATGCCTTATTTTGTTTTGTAACAAATTTTAACTCAACCAAACTAATTTACTCTTAAGTGCTTATGTGAAATTTGGAATTGTCACTTTTTGAATGCTAAAAAGACTAGGATAAAAATAAAAAATATATTTGAGAAAAGTATTAGTACGTTGGTAAAATTCACCACCTTAGGTATATTTTCACTAAATAGATATGGACACAACGAATTCTGCTGGTAAAAAATCGAACCTTGTATGCGGCTTGTGTCATAGAATTGTTGCGGCGAGAATCAAAGGAATTGGATACGCAGCTTGTGTATGGCGAACCTTATCAGCAACCGAGACTATGAAATAAGAAAGTACTTATGTAATAAAAATGTACATAAACTATCTTGTAAGCAGTTTTCAGGTAAAAATATAATTTCTATATGAAACAAAGTTCTAGCTGATCGAGAGAAGTTTTTATGTTCATACGTCCAAGTCACTACGAAGTTTTGTTTTGCCCCCTACCCAAGGTAAGGCAGTTAGAACAAGCTATGTACATAAAATAAAAACATTCACTCAAGAGTCTTGGTACAAGAACAAACGACTTTTACATGAAAGTCAAGGTACAAATACCTTTAACCCAACAAAAGAATTGCTTCGACAAAAGCAAAAGAGCCTTTGAACAAGTTCCTTATTGAAATAATGTACATATCAGAAAAATATTAAAAACAGTGACAAAAAAAGTATTTATTTTGTTTTTGTTTGTAAATGGTGGATGTGTAAAACTTCCAAATCATCCATTTTTATACCCCTGATAAAATAATAGGGTATACAAAGTTTGTCATTCCGTTTGCAACGCACTCATGCATAATATCTATGGTCATGCGATCGTGAATGCGATAGAACCTTAGAAATAAAAATAGAAAAATAAAGAATAACCATAAGTTAAAACAAATTCTATTACAATTTCTCACTATTCTACTGTCGTTTTTTGAATTATGTAGATAAAGGTAGCGAACCAGCTGATACCCCAACTTTTTTTTTCCTTATTTGCGGTTTACTCAGTTACATGCAATTTATGCAATCCAGTTGTTCCTGTTGGTTTTATATTCTAAGGAAAGAGCCTGAGAATATATAACAAATAGGAATGCTGATAAGCTAAATGAAGTGAAGCCGGCCGATATTTGTGTTAGGTGGAAGTTTTTCAACATGGGAGCACAGTGCAATTATGAAAAGCAAGCAGAACCAGCAGTGCCACAGTCAATTTCTTTTAAAAGGAGTGCAAATTTCGTGACATTTCTACACGCTGCTACTCACTTATCTATTGTCATAGCTGTCAGTGCATCTTTTCCTGGTTTTTTGGTTTTGTTTATATACTGCATCTTATTTTCTTCTGTATTGTCTGTCCTTCATTATGAACTATCCCTTCGACATGTTATTAGCGGTTCTCGGCTTTGCTTATGTACACGAATTTTGTATGATACCAACATTTCTGTTTATTATAATATGAAGAGCAATATACATATGTATACAGGGTGTTTCCATCTATGGAGTCCATAGGACAGGAGATGACAGCACTCACCTAAACGAACAAGAAATTCCATCACAGGGGCTTATGAGATACAGGGTGATTAAGAAATTATGCGAAATTATGCTAGTATCTTAAAAAGTACAGGATGTACGGTCGCAGTCTAGAGCTCGCGGCTTCGAGGTCTTTCCAACGACTGTTCAACCAGCCCCGCACACTTCACCTCTTAGAAGTTCTGGTGGTTTAAAGTAAGAATGTTTTTTTTTCGTGTTTTTTTTATAAAAAGTTGATTAACATAATTTTTTTTATATAAATACTGTAAACTGCACGGCGACATATACTGTACTTTTTAAAGATACAGGGTGTTTTGTGAAAGACGAGCATAATTTCTCATTCACCCTCTATCTACCAAACTGTTGATGTGGACCCACTCCCTAGCTGTATAATTTTATATATGTACATCTAGGTGAGTACTATCACCTCTTGCTGTATGGACCACCTCAAAACCCTCGAGAATACTTCTGGAATACTTATGGTAAAGTACCAAACATTGATTTTTATATGTTATGGAGCCTTATCTACTATCCATACAGGAAAATAGTCTTCTAGTAATTTACAGCTGGGTTCCCTATCTTCCTAAGGGCTACATTTACTATATACCTTACTTAACAAAATAATAAAATAGTCTCTATTACAAAGGAGCCTTACCATTTTACGCTTAATAACTCAGCTAGTAATAATTGCATGTGTATGCACAGCCGTAGTCCGAATATGTAGGCAGCTTCATTCGATATCATCAGCCCACGGCATGCTATGACGCGTAACTGTCGCTCCCACAGCAAAATAAAGTTAAAACAAATTGCAGCAAAATATGTTTTTTTTCTAATAGTTTAAAAAAATAGATTGTTTTTATGTTTATGGAAATTATAGCACCTGCAGTAAGATAAGGGAAGAATACTGTGGATGTCTCCTGCTGACTGGCCCACTGCTCTTTTTTTTCTCAGCTGAGAGTTCATCTTTGAGGAATCGTAGTCATTTGGTTCAGATAATTTTTATACCCTAGATGAAATCTATAGGGTATACTAAGTTTGTCATTCCGTTTGTAACACCTCGAAATAATGATGGTAGAGCAAAATGGATTGGACACCCACGCACAATATTAAAAGTTATTTTGATTTTTGCATGTCCGTCCGTCCGTCTGTGCGCACGATAACTCGAGAAGGCGTATACTTAGAGAGCTGAAATTTTGTACACGGACTTTAAAAAAAAAAGTAAAATTAAGTTCGAAGACAAATCGGGCAACTCCTTCGTGCGGTTGCCATACAAAACTTTCGTTTTCCACTATATATTTGGACAGTGCCTGAGAATGCATGGTGTTTTCATTGTACTAGCAAATAAAATTTCAAAAATAGACTAAATCGGGGAACTTCTTCTTGGTGTTGCCATATAAAAATTTAGGTTTTTTACGTATACTGTGAAAACGATCAGTCCAAGAGATTTTTGTTGTACCAAAAACTTCTTCAGAATACGAAATCCTATAAAATTGGTTATAATAATTTTTTCTGTCCGACAAATCGCTCTAGAAATATATGCGAAAAACCACTTCAAAAATTAAACTTGCACAGAAGGGTGACAATACGAAGTTTCATACGGGCATTCATCTATTCATCATTGGTCTTAGACCAATTCTAGCGTTTTTACTTGTTTTTTAATTGAATCAGGAAAGATATGAAAAAAATATTTCAGTTCGGAAGATAAGAAAGCAAGCTTAAGATTATCAGAACATCATGTTTCTGTATGAATAGTAGCTTAGGGCGGAGGAGCTTTTGAAATCAAACTTTTGTCAGTTGTATATAAGATCACTGCAAACATTTTAGCATGTTTGGACTCCTTTGGTGCTCTCATGTAGTAGTGGGGAGTCTGTTTCATGGCTTGTGAAGTATTCTCGAGGGTTTGACCACCTAGCTGGCAACACCGTGTATATGTATTTCAAATGGTAGCACATTTTTTATCCGGGCTTTAATTTTTATGTTATGATCTTAGCATTTAATTGCATTTTATTTTTCAACAATAACGACACCGATGCTTTATATTGTTGTGAGGTTTTAGCTTGCACCTAATGAGCCTTTTGGTAAATGCGGCCCTGACCCTACCTGCAGATTTCGTGCGGCAGAGGTAACATACTGTTTAAACTGGGTCTAAGAAACGAAAGGAGAGGGCATTGCGTATATATATGCCATTTTGAAATGCCGAACGTGAAATTTTTTCTGTAACATAGGGTTGCATCTCTGTCTGCATGTACCTTAGATATCACTTTTATTAATGTAAGGAAAAGTAATTTAACACAAAATCCTATAGTAAGATAAAAATTGGAAGGGGATTAAATAAAAAAAAATTTACATTCCATTATAAATTTAGCAATACTGTATTTGCTGCGTTTTTAATAATAAACTGGGAATTAGAATATTTGTTTACGCATTTTATGATTCCTGGATGGAACCACCAAAAAATTGTAATCCAGTATCTAGGTTTATTTATTTTATCTTGTTCCCTTACCTCTGGTGGGGGGTGAACAAGGTGATTGATTAAACGTTGACTGATAATTAGCAACTGATTTATTAATGTTTTAAACACCGTTTATATACAATCAAAAAAATGCTTAGCTTAACAATAACAATAATAATTTCTTAAGACGTGCAATACAAGTGGTTCAGCAAATTGTATTTTGGTTGTGACCTATTGAGCATAAATGTGCTTGCATGGTGATCGGTTTATAGTTTATTGACCGATGAATGCAATTTATTGATTGTTGCATAAATTGCATTGTCATCTTTGCTATGTGTTCTGACTTGAACATTCTCCCCCTTGGTGACTGCAGTCGCAATATGGTCGTGTGGAGGTAGTTTTAAGGTGAATCTCGGGTTTGTTGATGATCCTGACTCTGCATGTTGAGCTAGGCTGCTTCGTTTAGCGGGTTGCGGAGTCGTTTGGCTTAATTTAATGTCGGGGATGCCTTCAACCTTCCTTCGGGTTAGCGGGCAGCAGGGTTGTACTTGTCGCCATAACTTATATGCAAGTACGATTAGTAGGATGGTAATTACGATTGCACTGACTGCCGATGCCGTGTGGTGGCCAATTGATTTGAATATAGTTGAGGTTGACACTAGGTCCTGCTGTAGTACTTCTTGATCCATAATTGCATCGAATAAATGGTCGGATGATTTTAAAATTGGTTCACGTTCAATGAGTTCTCTGTGTGTTTTTCTTGTCATTATAGTGGTGCTTATGTTGAAATTCATTGCCTTGTTAAATGTTGATTTAACTGGTATCTTAGCAGTTATTGTTGATGTTAGTGTATTCTTCTTAGTTTGGATGAGGCAGTTGTTGCCGATCTGAATTATTCCTATTTTATCGAGAATGATGTCTTCTCTTACTCCGTTGCATTTGACCGCTGCGGTGGTGGGTGAGCTGCTGATAAATAGCCAAGTGTTGGCCATGTAAAGATGCTTCCATAATGTGGTTGATAGAGAGAACTGCTTCAAGGAGCAGTGTTGTTTTTCTTGGCGCTGGTAGATCTCATCAATGATACAATTTGGGTTTGTTTCGATACTGCTGACAACTGTTGGAGTACACAACATCAAGTGTTTTGCTTCGGTGATACAATTGGCTAGTTCTGCTTCAGTAAGCTCGAAGTAGGTTTGAATGTTATAGTTTGTACCTATTATGGATCTGCTAATGTCTGGTGCTACGTATGTATTGTTTTTAATGTGGTAGGGTATAGCGGTAGCCTTCATTAGGGTGTATTGATCCCTTTCCATAATGGGAAGATATCCATAAATAATAATATTTCCGTTGTCTCTGACTATTTCCAGTCTTTCTTCTGGTGTGCCAGAGACCCTTAAGTTGGATGGAATTTGGTCGGAGGCTTTAATGGTGATATTTGCTATTTTTGCCGGTGACATGAATTCAAATAGACTTCCCCTTTTCATGGTAATCTTCGCGAGTCTTATGTAATGTTCTTCTAGGTCACCGAGGAAGTTTATGACAAGTTGATATGCGGCTATGATATTGATATTAATCCTGTTGGTGTCAGTTTGGGAGAACCATCCTTGAACCTTGTTGATTTCCTCTAGAGCCTTGTTTAGTTTGTTTGTAAACATGTTTATTTTTTGAGTTACGCGGGCTTCTGTGTCGTTAACTACGGCTATAGTAGAGAGCATTAGACTTGATTGATGGTGGGCTGCTTGTTGTAAGATTTGTTGGTTTTGACGAAGAGTGTTAATGTCTGTATATACATCTTCATTGACTCCAAAAACGTATTCTAGTATATTGCCAAATATATTTCGCCTTTTTCGTTTGGTATCTAGATCTTGTAGCAATGTCATTTCATGGGATAACGTTCGTCCTTTTTCCTTTAAATGCTGAAGTAGTAGATCACAATGGATGTCACTGGACAGGTGCCGGGATCTGTTACATACATCTTCCATTTGTGACAATGTCTTGTCAATTTTAATCTTCGTCTGATTTTATATTCAATGGATAGCTCAGCTCGACTCTAAGCGTTCCTCTCTTCAGATTTGCTTCACCGATATGCTCGATGTACAACCCTGCCTTGGGTTGTGTTATGTTATAGGAGCAGCTCCCTATCTTTGCAAACAGTATGAGTAGGAGACAAAGAATGGTTGGATGTGTTGTTGTCGCCCCCCTCTATGTCCTCCGTGATTGATGGAACTTCTATAGCTCTCAGAGTAGTACATCTTAGCTAATTTAGGCAATTTGTAGCGTTCTTCATAAGCCTTGACTGCCTGTAACTGTTTCTCTATAGGTACTAGTGTTTTATATCCTGTTACAGGGAATATGCGAATACCCTTACGTTTCCGTTGCATGTGTTCGTGTCGGAATTGATTTAATTGTGTGTTGTATTTCGACGGTGTGTTTGGACAAGTTTCCCTTACTGATTTCTTGGATCGTTTCTCAATTTTGGCTTTTACGTTGTTGGGTTCGTTGTCTGTTAACTTATGCTTCCTGCTATTTTTTGGTGTGGTTTCCTGTGTTGGAAGCCTCTGTACTAAAACTGTTGTAATGTTCGTGTATGGTTTGATTGCTGCTGGAGCTTCAGTACATTCTGGCTCATTTTCTATGGGTAGTTTGCATAATTTTGTTACTGGTCTTTTCAAAATGAGATTTCCCTTGCATCGAAGACTCGCTACTCGCGTGAGTCCATCCGTGCCGGGATGTGTCTCAGTTACACGTGCAAGGAGCCACCTTGTTGGTGGTAGGTTTTCATCCTTGATTAGAACAAGTTGTCCAGGCTCTATGTTATCTTGTTTTGTGCGCCACTTGGGTCTTTGTTGTAGCCGTGACAAATATTCTGTTGACCATATTTTCCAGAAGTCTCTTTGAAGTTTGCTTACAAGTTTCCATCTTGTTAAACTGTTAATATTTGTTTCCTTTTCAGCACAAATGGGTGTGCTCAGCGGTGCTGTGCCCATCAAAAAAAGACCTGGTGTTAACGCAGCGAGATCATTTGGGTCATTACTGAGCGGACAAATGGGTGGAGAGTTGAGACATGCTTCTATTTGGTATAGTAATGTCGTTAATTCTTCAAAGGTTAAAGTTGTTTCTCCAATAATTCTTTTAAGGTGGTGTTTGATTGATTTTACACCAGCCTCCCAAAGTCCGCCCATGTGAGGTGCTCCTGGTGGGTTGAAATGCCATTGTGTCCCGTCAGAGGCTAGTAGATTCACTACCGCAGGCGCGTTGTCGGTTATCGCCTTTTGGAATTCTTCTTGAAGTATTTTTTGTGCTCCCACAAAGTTAGTTCCACAATCGCTATAAAGATGTTTGCAGAGGCCACGTCTAGCAGTAAATCTCTTAAATGCCGCTAAAAATGCTTCAGTGGTTAAATCACTGACGACCTCAATGTGTATTGCCTTTGTTGCTAGGCATACCAAAACGGCTATATATCCCTTATAGGATTTATGTCCACGCCCCTTTGATGCTCTTATATGAATTGGGCCAGCGTAGTCTACGCCTGTGTGCATGAATGGTTTAGATGGATTTATTCTTGCGGCTGGTAGGTTGCCCATTAGTTGTTGAGTTACTTCTGATTTAAATCGAAAGCATCTTATACATTTATGAATGTGGTCTCGTATGATAGTTCGTGCCTTAGGGATCCAATATTGTTGTCGGACGTATGCCAGTGTACTTTGGTTACCGCCATGGACTGTTTTTAGGTGAGCCTGCTGAATTATAAGATTAGTCAGATGGCTTTTGTGCGGTAAAATTATTGGATGTTTTTCACATTCAATGAGTGTTGAGTTTTCAAGTCGTCCTCCCACTCTTAGGATCCCTGCCTAATCTAGCACTGGGTTGAGTGGCAAAAGCTTATTCTTGGGACTGAGTGCTCTACCTGCCCTTAATTCTTCAATTTCCTTGTGAAAATGCGCTGCTTGTGTTAATTTTACTACTTGCATTCTTGCTTCTTCAAGTTCGGAAGTGCTGATTATTAAGGCTTGACTTCTTTGCCTTGTATTTCGACAATTCCGAATGAATTTGTTGCAAATGGCTAGTACTCGTATTAGTCTGTGCATGGTTGAAAATCGTTCGATTATATTGTCGGTAGATGTCACTGTTGTCAGTGTTGTACATGTTGGTTTAATTTCTAGTGCAGTTGCACTAGCCTTTATGTTAGTTTGTGGCCACCGTTCCTTGGGGTATTTTAGCCATTTTGGACCTGTCCACCATAAGTTATGAGAATTAATTTGGGTTGGACTTAATCCCCTTGAGGCACAGTCTGCTGGATTCTCGTCCGGCTTGATGTAGTTCCATTGGTTTGAGTATCGAAAATCTTTGCTATATCTTATAGTAAGATTCTCTTTGTTACCATCTCCTTATTTGGTAGGTTTACCTTGAAGTGGAAAGTGTCAGATTTTGGAGCCCAGTGGACACCCAGGGTCTTGATGGTATCTCCGTCCCTTATTTCAAGGATATTCTTTTCTCTTAAATCCTCTGGTATTCCTTTTAACAAATCTTGTTTGTTACTAGCCCACTTTCGCAGCTTGAATCCACCTGCGGATAGTAAGTTAATTAATTCATTTCGTAATCGCTCCCCTTCCTGAACTGTATCTGCTCCGGACATCATGTCGTCTACATAAAAATCTGTTAGGACGATTTTGGAGGCTAATGGATATCTTTGTTCTTCGTCTCTTGCTAATTGCTGCATAGTTCTAATTGCTAAGTATGGTACAGACGATGTGCCATATGTTACTGTTGTTAGTTTGTATTCCTGTATTGAATCATCTGCTGAGAATCGCCATAGTACTCGCTGCAAATCTTGATCTTCTCCGTCCATTTTTATTTGCCTGTACATGTTTTCTATATCAGCTGTAAAGGCGTATTTGTGTTTGCGCCATCGCAATAGGATAGCTGGTAAGTCTTGTTGAAGCTGAGGCCCTGTTAGCATTCTTTCGTTTAAACTTTTTTCTCCTGCAGTTTTTGCTGAGGCATCAAAAACTACTCGCAATTTAGTGGTTGTGCTATCTAATTTGTTCACCGCATGATGTGGAAGGTAGCATAAGTCGGATATGGACTCCATGGGAGTTTTTGCACGTACCATATGTTTTAACTTGATGTATTCCATCATAAAATTTTTGTATTCTCTTTTTAATGTCTTGTCAGTTTTGAATTTTCTTTCAATCTGAAGTAATCTAGCTAGAGCTATTTTCCTTGAAAATACCAAGTTTACCAATGGTTCCTTAAAAAGAATGTTAACTGTGCACGTTCCATCTTGGTTTCGGTTATAAGTTGCTTGGTAGTGTTTTTCACAATCATGATCTTCCTTAGACATCTGATATTCTGTAGATACCTGTTCTAATTCCCAAAATCGTTTTAGCTGATCATCTATTTCAACGTTGGAGATCATTCTGATAATTTTCGGTCGCATTGTATTGGCATGGGTTTGTCCTGATATAATCCATCACGATTCAGTATTCTGGGTCAGCAGTCCGCGATGATTTTTTCGTACTCCTTCTAATATTATTGAGCTGTATACGTCTGCCCCTATAATGAAATTTGGATCTGCCATGATAATATTCTTCCATGGTATGTCCAGATTTAGGTATTTGTCTGGTGAGCCTTGGTAATACAAGAGCTTCGACTTGGTGTTTAAATGTAGATGAAATCCTTGGTTGTATTTCCGTATGAATTTTGCTATGAGTTATTCCTGCGTTAGCTGCACCTATTCCTGCTATTTCGGCAAATATTTTTATTCTGGGTAGTGATAAAAGTTGTGCGATATTCTCTGTCACGTATGATGCCTGTGAGCCGGGATCAATGAGCGCACACACTGTTTCTAGATTTCCAGTCGCCGATCTTACTCTAATTAATGCTGTTGCCAGAAGAACAGTATTATTTTGTTGTGCTAAATGGTTTTGTACTTTAGCGGCTTCAATCAGCGGTTTCACTTGTATGTTTTTGTTGATACTGCCCTTGGAATTGTTATCTTGATAGACTTCGTGTAGTAAAGAGTGGTGACTTTTGCGGCAGATATTACATTTGTGTTTGCTTAAACATTTCTCTTGTTCATCATGATTTAAGCAGTTTATACAAAGTTTAGTTCTTCTTATAAACTCTCTTCTTCGCTGTACTTCGAGTTGCTGGAAATCATTGCAATTATATATCGCGTGATCATTTTGGCAGTATTTACACTGCTGAGTTCTCTTTGAATGGTAGTTCTTATATGTTATGCTTCTTGTTGGTATTTTATCATATTTCCACCTTTGAGGCAATTCACGCCGTTTATTGTCTCCAAATGCTTCAAGCGATTGGAATCTAGACTCCAGGAATCTGTAGAGTACTTCAAATGTCGGAATCTCCTTTGGTTTTTCTAAGGTCTGTTCATAGAGCCTGTGTGTTTCTTGGTCAAGTTTTTGTATGCATATGTGTACTATAATTGGTGCCCATGATCTAGTATCGATGTTTAGATTGGTTAGCGCATGTAGACACTCTTTTATAGTATCGTGCATTTTCCTTATTCCACTTGCAGACGCAATATCAAATTTTGGTAGCGATAATATGTGCTGAATTTGAGTGGCCACAATCTTTCTTTTGTTTTCGAATCGTTCTTTTAATATGTCCCAGGCACTTGTGTAGTTGCAATCAGATATTTCCAGGTGGCACAATAGCTTTGAAGCTTCACCTTTTAAATGCGTTTTCAAGTATTGCATTTTCTCTATGTTTGATAGCTTTTTGTTATCATGTATGAGTTTCACAAAGATATCGTGAAAGCTTCGCCATGCCTCATATTTTCCATCAAACGTTGGAATTGTAAGTCTTGGCAATCTGATATCATTTTCAGATGGTGCGCCTTGAAGAGACGTTTGTTTCTCTTGAAGAGATATCATGGCCTTGTTGTAATCATATTTTGCTTGCTGAAAAAGCTCTATTAGGCTCTCCATTTCTTCTTCTTCATAATCGTCTGTTTCGCAGTATAGCAGAACTTCTTCATGCAGTTGTTCAATGCTTTTCCAATTCTCGCTAAGTATGCGGATGTAGAACTCAATTCGAGTTGAATTGAGTTCATTGTCATTCTGCACTTGATGTACTTGTTCCGTGAAAGCTGCAATGCGCAGTCTTTCTCGTTTACGACGGACCTCATTCTCATTCTCGCTGGTTATTAGTGAAAGCTTAAATTGCTTGTTTCGGGGTAGTGTCTGCTTCACCTGCCAAATCTGCTTCGTAGATTGCAAGTTTTCTTTCTATGAGTTTTCTTGCTTATTTAACCTGATCGTAGTAAGCATCCGTATGGTATTGGTGCTCAGGTTTGTTAAACGCAGAAATCTTTTCATGGCGGCCTTGAAATTCTTCCCAAAGTTTCTTGTATTCCTGTGGTTTTTTTATGATAAGCTCTTTTGTTCTCCTATTCTTAGGCTCTCTTCGGAGGTTTTCCAAGAGTTTGGTCATTTGATCACCGACTTCAAGTTGTTTGTTGGCTAACTCTTCCATGACGATGGTTCTCTCTCTGCAAGAAGTTTATGTTTTTAAATTAAATTTCAGTGCTTACTGATGTTGTTTTTTTTTTTTTGATAACTGTCGCTTAATTTGTTCTTCAGATTAGGTTGTGGCTGGTGAATCGTGAATGCGGATGATGGTAGTATATCGGTGGTAGTATGGCACCTCTGAGTTAAGTAGGTACTGTTTATCCCTTCTTTGAAATGATGAAATAGTCGCGGTTCAGTTTTTTCTCGAAGGACCAAAATTTATTTTATCTTGTTCCCTTACCTCTGGTGGGGGGTGAACAAAGTGATTGATTAAACGTTGACTGATAATTAGCAACTGATTTATTAATGTTTTAAACACCGTTTATATACAATCAAAAAAATGCTTAGCTTAACAATAACAATAATAATTTCTTAAGACGTGCAATACAAGTGGTTCAGCAAATTATATTTTGGTTGTGACCTATTGAGCATAAATGTGCTTGCATGGTGATCGGTTTATAGTTTATTGACCGATAATGCAATTTATTGATTGTTGCATAAATTGCATTGTCATCTTTGCTATGTGTTCTGACTTGAACATGGTTCCTGGATGGAACCACCAAACAATGTTTACGAAAGTAGCATGGTTTCTGTAGGATAACCAAACAATCTGCAGTAATTGGTTTCTGGAACTATAAAAAAAAAACGATGTGGGGAAAGGTTCACCATATGCCTGTATATTAGGCTGATGTAAAATTCGCTTGTTATTTAATAATACTGCAATCTCAGCACGTCTGTAACGGAACGATTGTTTTAGCACCATTCGCAAGCCACATGTGATGATGTTAACCTTGGTGGATTATGTTAGTGTAGCGGTATATTAAAATCAGAACGATCATAAATAGATTTACATTTCGATTTAATAGAAAAATTCATATGCAGGTTAGCTTTAACACTCTAGTTCATAGCAAGGTACGTATCTTCGGTAGATCTAGAAACTTGATACAAATTTAGGATTTTAATGCTATTTGATATATATATTCCAGCTAACCGTGGTTTGGGAAGTATAGGAAAAACTGATTTGAAATTATCCTGTACAAGGCACTTTAATTTAATATTGACTTATTATCAAAAAATGTCATTCGATATAAAAACTAAAATTGATGCACTTTATTCAAAAAGAAAGATGAGTCACTTAACCACAATAATGTCACTGAATTACGTCTTTGCACAATTTTCATTTTCACCAAAAAGGAAATCGCACGTGAGCTCATGCTTACAGTAGGCAGATTATAAGCTGATTTGCACGATTTGCACAAAGTGAGAACGAATAATTTGACCAAATATACATATACCACGAACTGAACTGCTTGAACTCGAAAATTTTAAGAGAGTAATCCATGCAAATGCTAGGCCTTATATAGGTTGTGGAACCTACAACCATAATGTAAATTTCGCAGAATGTGTTAACTTTCATCAGGTGTAATTTATCTCATTCGATGAGGAATATTAACATCTATCTTTTCTCATCAAAAGATCTCCATCATAATTTAATTTCAGTGAATGAAAATTAAAATTTCAAATTGTGCTATAACATGGCGCAATTAAATTCTTGTCGTCCATTTTGAGAGAATTCGATGTGGAATATAATTTTTAGCTATCTCGCTTTCACTCGCTATCTCTTTTCTTCTCATTAGTTTTATGAGAAATCAAAAATTATTAAATAACTTTTCGTTGAGACATTTTAACTTTTTTGAAGAATGAGGTAACTTATTGGGATCTCCGATCATCAGTGAAAACACAGGTTTTTTCCCTTGCGTTTTCATTTTATTATATTTAAGTTAAGGCCCGACGTTTCGACTCTTGCTATGAGTCCTTTTCTGAGGGCTTATTATGTCAATGTGCGATCGTTAATTATGTAAATAAAATTGAAGGAACGTAATACATATTGTGGAGAACAAATGATGGGTAAAACACAACGATAATAAATTAAAAATAGAAAAAAACGCGGAAGTTACACTGAAATTTTACGTTAACTTTTTTAATATCACCATCAGGTTCCTCCTAAATAATACTCCGAATTCATGTGCCATATGTTGGTAATACGTGAATTCTGAGAGTTCCGCGATGTTTACAATTTCGTTTTGCGGTTTGCAGTTTCGCGGTCGCGAGTTTTCCGTGTGTTTTTCCGTGTGTAGTGAGCTGATGAAACCAAGGTAAGTTGTGCAAATGGCATTTTTTGTATTGATATGGGTGTAATTAGATTATAACAAAATTCGTTCTTTGAATAATTGTATTCTCATAACCTGTCTTCAGGTGAGATTTTCCCTTGTTGATTTTCGCCGAATATCTTTGCTGGAAGTTGGATTTTTGTCAAAAGTGGTTTCAATAGTGCATAATATTTGATTTTATTGTGTTGTGAAACCTTAACTATTGTGAAAATTCGATATTTGTGAGAAATACTTTCCCTTGCGACAACTATCAAAGGTGAAAATTTACGTGTGATTTTCCTTAAAATAGTTCGCGGGAAAGTATTTTGACATAGATAATGTGTTCTATGACTCTTTTTCAATGATAGGTACAAATTTGAAGACATTCCATGGTGTTGTTGTTGTTTATCATATATGTATTTATGTTTACGTTTTGCATGGGGAAATTGGACAATTTGTCGTTTTCATGCTAATTGTTAGTGTTTTTTAATCTATAAATAACTCATTGTTTATCCATTTAATTAATTCATGTTTTTTTTATTTCAGATGATTTTAATGGATGTATGTAGGTACATAGCACCTCGTTCTACGTGGGACGAATGTATGCCAGTCGATTTCCCTGGCTTATGCTTAAGTTAAGTATTTTACATTGGTCTGATTTTTATTAATTCTTTTTCTTTTTAGCTTCGTTCATCGCTAAACATTCTCCCCCTCGTTGAATGACTGCATTCAAACGATTCTTTAACTTTATTATGCAGCGTTTGTGATAGCGATTGAACCTGATTTTCCCAACAGCTCGCACATGGAGAAATACTTGGTATCGATCAGGAAGATTTATCGTCTTTGTTTTACGCTTTACCTTCCGTATGGGATCGAAGTCAATACGTTCTAAAATATGTCGCTGCAGATAGATGTCGATCCCCTCACCAGTGACAAAACGCTGATGCGTGCTTTCGGTGCGGATTCTGAACTCGTCAATCGTTGTTGTGGGCTTTAAATGCTCGATGGAGTTCAACTGCCTCCCATTAATAAATGCTGGTTGAGCTGGAGTCGACCTTGTATGTGGTGTGGTGATATACGTTGCAGAGTGCTGCTGTTCCTTGGAATGAGCGCCTTGCACCGATACAGATGTGGTAGGAACATTATTGTGAGAGGATTTCGGTAGTCCAGTCAATACATCACAACCAGATTCCACGAAGAGATCCACCATAGCACTCCTGGGAGAAGAGAACCGAATGTCCTCAAGGATGTACAAGACATCTTCGTCATGACTCTCAAAATTGGATATTTTGGATTGTCATATTAGACTGTTGCCAACTGGCTGATTCGTCTCTTCTAGGGGCTGGCGACATATCTTTGTTATGGGTCGCTGTGAAGTGATGTCCCGTGTTCGAACTTGAACCACTCCCTGTTTTATGTTGCGTTGTTTTACATTCCATTTTGGACTGTTTGGTTTGGACTTTCGAAGCGATGAGACATTCACCGTTACCGGTCCTGCACACTCGATGCCGACCTTTGAGAATGGCTTGGTTATATTTACTCGGGGAGCAGTTAGATTTCTCCTCAGTTGAGTGGTTGTTACACTGCGTTGTTTGGGACATGTAACACATTTATGTAGTCTGCTAGTAATGCTGCGTCTTGCATCTAAAATCCAATATTTCTCACGGCTTGCTCTTAGGACTTGGGATGGTCCGCCATGCAAAGTTTCTAAATGTATCTTATCAATCAAAGGTAGTGTCACATGATGGTGCTTTGGCAGAATGATTGGATGTCTTTGCGTGTATGATAACATAGCATATGGTAACCTCCCACCTACTCGTATCAAGCCACTAGAGTCTACAAATGGATTTAGTTTAAGCAGCCTACTATTACGAGACAACGATTCATTGTTCATTAGATTACTGTAGTCTTCTTTGAAAGCTGTTTGTTGTACTACCTTTAAAATTTCTGTTTCAGCAGTATTTCATTCAGTGCTGTTAAGAAAATTCAATCCTCTGTTCTGTGGATTTTGACAATTGTGTATAAATCGTTGAACTGTTGCCATTACTCGAATCAATCGTGAAAGAGAGGAATAACTTAGAAGAATGTCATCGGTGCACTTAGTTAGAGAAGTAGTTCGAGTTGGTTGTTTTGCTTTTAACTCCGTACGTTCTGTGATGGGATTTGACCCTGGCCAGTTCTCTTGTTTCCGTGTTAACCATATAGGTCCTGATTGTCCTGGTATAGGAGCTTCATTGTTTGTGAATAACGGTAAATTGACTTGGGATTTTTCGTTACTCAATCGTTGAAATGTAGTTTGACATGTTTTTCTACACTCTTCTTCCTCTTGGTTGAGAATAATTTGTATTGAGAGCTCCTCTAGCTCCCAAAATCGCTTGAGTTTTGTATCGAGATTGAAATTAGTAATTGATGTTGTACAAATCGTTGTATTCTCATCGATAGTAGATCGTAGTAGGACCCAGCCGGAAATCGTATTTATTGCTACTGATGCTGTAACTGATCCTCGTTTAATGCCATCTTGAATTATTCTGTCATAGACCTTTGCTCCCAGTTGGGCGTCTATTTTGACTGGTTTCCGATAAGTAGGATCTGCAAGCTGTATTCTTTTTAGATGTTGATGATCCCTTCGGGTAATCAATCTTGTCGGTATACAAGTTGTAATACTTTCTAAGGCTAGAAAGCCTTCTTCTATTGCAGTGATATTAGATCCACACGATCTCAGTTGTAGTGTTGTTTGCTGATGTGCTGTAGCAGAAGGACTAGTGTTTAAGCCCGTTATTGCTACTTATGTTGAAGTGCGAGTAGCACCTAGTTTCTTGCAGGCTGCCTCAGTTATAAATGAGGATTGAGACCCACTGTCTATCAGGCTGCGGAGAAGTGTAGGTTCAACAAACCTACTTTTTTCCATTACTAATGCTGTGAATAGTAATGCATGATGATCTTCCCTGGCTACGAAAGTAGTGTTTAACCCATTAGCACATTCAGCCAATTGTAGCCTTGTAGCGGAATTATCAGCTTGGTTGCTATCACTATGAGTTGTTTGATTTTGTATTGGTTTGAGTTTTTGTGGTAGGAATGACTAATCGTACGAGCGGCTCATAACTTTCTGTGACGTTGTTCTAGATTGTTCCTTGTCGTGGTTCTCGTGCAGTGTGGTGTGATGCCTTTGATTACATTTAAAACATTGATATTTACTAGTACAAGAATTTACGAGAGGATCCCTTGACAAACAGTTGAGACAGCGTCCAGACATCTTAATGATTTTTCGTCTTGCTTCTGTGTTCAATTTGTTGTATTTTGAACACCTCTGAACGAAGTGATTTCCATCACATGCTTGACATCTGCTACCTCTTGCAGTGTGGCAAGTCAAAGTTGTTGTTTTGGTTGTGCTGCCTTAGTAACTAGTACATTTGCAATTGATTCTAATATTTGTAAGCGTGTATTCAAAAGTTTAGTAAATTGTGCTAGTGTACGCAATTCTTCAGTTGCTCCCTGATCTTCTTACCATAACTTTAAAGTCATGAATGGCAGATTTTGTACTAAGAGGTGAATTAGTAATATATCCCATGAGCTTGTGTCCACCTTTAAACTCTTCAGTTGTTGTAGACATTCCTCAGTTGTGTCGAGTAATGATTTTTTCCTTACTTGATTCCATATTTTGTTTGGGTTGATTTAGTAAGGCCTTGAGTTGATGGTTTACTAAAATTCTTTTGTTTACATACCGTTCCTTTAGCTTATTCCAAGCTGGTATATAATATTGATTTGTTATGGGAGTGTGTCTTCAGACCTTCTCGGCTTCGCCAACTAAACATGTTTTTAAATTGTAATTTTAGCACATCCGTTAGTCTAAATAATACATATAATACATATAAATACAAAACGATCATGGAATGATCGCCATCGATCATAATCGGCATTATATGTAGGTAATGTAATCCTAGGCAATGAGGATTCTTTTTGAATAATTGTGGTTGGCTGAGTTGAGGTAGATGTATTGGGATGTGACTCAATAACAGTTGAATATTTCCGTAAGGCTTCCACTAACTCGCTCTTATATTCTCCGTATTTGAGCTCTGCTTTACTATAGTTATCTTCTTCCAGAAATGTATTTGATTCATCTGAATCTATCTAAGCTAATGATTCATTGAGTAATAAGTCAATTCCGGTATAATGTTCCCAGATTTTCTTTAAATCTGAAATTCTAGTTTCGTAGAATCCTTGAGTGCGTTTAGGTATTGCAGTCTTTTTTGCATTTGCAATAAATCTGTCTAGTCTACTTCTCAATACCTTTTCTCTTGTGATTAGTACTTGTTGCGAAGACATATTGCCATTCAAAATGTATTGTATAACGATGATGTACTTAACTGTAGCTTGTTAATGCTACGTGACTTGATGCTTGTTTTATTCGAGTGAAATTAACACTTAAATAAATGAATTATATTAAATGGAATGCTTCCAATTCCTGGATGGAACCACCAAAAATTGTTTACGCAACATATGATTCCTGGATGGAACCACCAAAAAATGTGTACGCAGTATTTTGGTTCCTGGATGGAACCACCAAAAAATGTTTACGAAAGTAGCTTGGTTCCTGTAGGATCACCAAACAATTTAATCTGCAGTAATTAGTTCCTGGAACTATAAAAATAAACGATGTTGGGAAAAGTTACACCATATGCCTGCATACTAGACTGATGTAAAATTCGCTTGTTATTTAATACTACTGCAATCCCAGCACGTGTGAAACGAACGGTTGCCGTAGCACCGTTCACAAGCCACATGTGATGATGTTAACCTTGGTGGATTATGTTAGTGTAGCGGTATATTAAAATCAGAACGATTATAAATAGATTTACATTTCGATTTAATAGACAAATTTATATGCGGGTTAGCTTAAACACTCTAGTTCACAGCAAAGTACTTATCTACGGTAGATCTAGAAACTTTTTAAAAATTAAGAATATTAATGCTATTTAAATTACAAATTTCAAGCAAACAAAGGATAATTCACAGGTATATTCCAGCTAGCCGTGGTTTGGGAAGTATAGGAATAACTGATTTGAAATTATCCTGTACAAGGCACTTTAATTTAATATTGACTGATTATCAAAAAATGATATTAAATATAAAAACTGAAATTGATGCACTTTATTCGAAAAGAACGAAGAGTCACTTAACCACAATAATGTTACTGAATTATGTCTTTGCACAATTTTCACTTTCACCAAAAAGAAAATCGCACGTAGGCAGATTATAAGCTGATTTGCACGATTAGCACAAAGTGAGAACTAAAAAATTGACCAAATATAAACCACGAACTGAACTGCTTGAACTCGAAAATCTTAAGAGAGTGATCCAGTCAAGTCAAGTCAAGTGCTTTTGCGCTTTCAAATTTCTTCCCTGTCTTCCTTCTTTGGGTTTTGTTAGATGACTTTTCGCATCCCTCAGATTGTCTGCTATAGGGCGTTGGGGCTTATCTTTGGCCCTTGATGCTTTGCTTTTTCTTGTTCTTGATCCTTGGTTTGGTTTTTATCACCTGCGCCACATCAGCTGTAGTTAATGACTTTGTCGCAAGAGTTTATTGTTAAATTTGGGAGGGACTGGGAGGGAGTGAGGATTGGATATGTTTTGGGATCTTTAGGAAGTTGAGGACTGGAAAGTTCCTATACTGGCAGGTTTCATCAAAGACATTCCCGGGTTCTTGAGGTTATTTGGAATTACCCTCTGTAGTAATCTCCTTTGGTGTCATAGAAGCTTATTCTACCTTCGTGTAGGTACATGTTTCTAGCATCAGATTTAGCGAAGAGCAAGGGTGACAGGTATTTGGAATTTGCCCGTATTAGAAGATCCGGCAAGTTGTTTATGAGTGGGTTTGAATGGATAGGGATTTTCTCGACTTGTTTTTCGGTTTGACCGAACAGATATTCCTTGATAGGAGTTATATTGGCTGCCTCGTACAATACTTCCTTGTTGTAATATTTTCCGTTGGCTCTTCTGTGGAGTCCTGTGCAAGCTCTAAGAATCTTTCTCTCCAGCGGTTCATATAAGTGGGGGAGATTATGTGCCATATGGGAAAGCAATAAGTGATGACAGGCCTTATTAGTTGCTTGTACATGAGTAATTTTGTCTGGGTTGTGGGTCCGTCCCTGACATTGATTATAGGGCTTATAAGGCTGTACGCGAAATTGGTTTTGCTAATGGTTGCTTTAGCATGGTTATTGAACAGTAGGAATTCATGGAAATTTAATCCTAGATCTTTCGCTGTTTGTGTGGGCTTTATTGCTCCTCCATTATACACGGGCGTAATTCTTTTGGTTTTAGCGACTTGGCGGTTATGCCCGGTGCTAGGTTTCCGAATACAGATAAGTTCGGACTTTTGGACGTTAATTTTGATCCCCCACTTTTTGTGATAAGAGGCGAGCTTGCTGTGGTGTGGGTTGACTTTATTGACCGCCAGGAGCGTTCAACGAGATTGGGCGTATGTGAGTGTGTCATCGGCAAAGAGTAGCATTGTGCCGCTTTCATTTTGAGGTTGGTCTGAGGTGTAGTGGTTGAAGAGTATTGGGCCCAATATGGAGCCCTAAGGGACTCCTGCTGCGATTGTTTTGAGCGGAGATTTGTGGTCATCAAGTTCCACATAGGATTTCCTAGAAGTTAGGAAACTGTGGATACGTCTGTTTAGGTGTGGAGCAAAGCCGAATTGGTTTAATTTGTATATTAGCCCTGCCGTCCAAACTGAGTCGAAAGCTTTTTCAACGTCGAGAAAGCACCCGACCGTGCATTCGTTTCTGTTTAGAGCTTTTGTGGCATCCGTGTGGAATTTTAGTAAAGGGTGGAATGTAGAATGTTTAGGCTTGAAGCCGATTTGAAAATTTTGGTGGATGTGTTTTTCTTCACAGGTAACTGTTCTTTGTAGCTGGATAACTTTTTCAAAAAGCTTTCCCAAATTTGAGATGAGGGAGATTGGTCTAAGTTCCTTAATGTCTTTAGACGAAGGTTTTTTCGGGATGGGGAAAATTCGCGAGATTTTCCATTTTTCCGGAAAGTAACAATTATTTATGCAATGGATGAAAATGGTTGCGAGGAAATCGAGTGCTATAGGAGGCTTTTTGATGATTGAATTTGAAATTTTATCAGGGCCGCTCAATTTTTTGTTATTTATTGTCTTCGTTAAGACATAGAGTTGGAGGGGGTTTATGATGGTGTCTTGATCTTCTGGGTAGATTGCTGGGTTATCCACAGTGAAAAATGTTTGTGGTATGGATTCGTTAGCACTGAGAAAAAAGAGAATGTTGGGTCTCTTAGGCTTAAGTTGTCTTTGAAAGTGTTTTGGAAAAATGTTGCAAAGGCCTCGCACTTTTCCTGTGGAAATGATAGGCTTCCTTCGCTGCTGGTTAGGATTTTAGGGAGTTTTGACTTCCTAGAACAGACTTTGTTAATATTATCAAAGGTCTGTGGGCCCGGTTTCATTTTCTCGAGTCTTTTTCTAAACTGTTCATCGCAGAATAATTTAGTTTGCTCATCTATAATCTCTGATAAGCACTTGACTTGAGAAAGGACGGAGTGATAAGCAGAATTTTGGGTACTGAGGGTTTGATGGAAAATGCGGTTGAGAATTAGTTTTATAGATAATTCAATAGTTGGGTGATCTGAAGAGGCATGATGAGTATCGCAGCTGCCGTTTGCAATTTGGGGGTAGTAAGCTTATCATGCTTGAGGAGACGAGGAAGAAGTCTATGTGTGAACCAGAACGGGGAAATGTTGGTGTAGTTGGTGCAACCACCATAAAATCGTGGCTCTCTCTCTCTTGATTTCTGTCCAGCCAGTTGGCAATAGTTTTGCCAGCAGAGTTTTCAATAGGGTTACTCCACATGGGATGCCAGGCGTTGAAGTCTCCTCCAATAACCGTGTAGATAAAGTCCTTTGAAATATTGTTTAGGATCTCAAGATTCCTTCTGATTTGAGCCATCTGCGCACCGCACCTGTTGTACAAGGAAATTAGAAGAAG
This sequence comes from Dioctria linearis, assembly GCA_963930735.1. Classification (NCBI taxonomy): domain Eukaryota; kingdom Metazoa; phylum Arthropoda; class Insecta; order Diptera; family Asilidae; genus Dioctria; species Dioctria linearis. The sequence goes on along the minus strand of OZ005743.1, from coordinate 99,226,495 downwards.
CGTTTCTTGAGAGACGAGGAAGACCTTCACTGCTGTGCATTCCACGTTACTGAGGGGTCTAAGCTTAATTTCTTCGAACTTAAGCCCATTCCGAATTAGTATTGCTGTACCCAAGGCTGAGTCAGTTTTGTCAGAACGGGTATTTGAGAATTTCTCAAAGACTAGTTTGTGGCGAGGGTTTAGGTGTGTCTCTGATAGGACAACAAAGTTCGGTTTTTGTTCCACAAGGAACGAATTAGGGGCTATTCTTTTGCAATGCCGCACGAGTGAGTTGCAATTCAATGCAATTATCTTCAGTTGTTTTATTTCCCTAGACATAGGCCGAAAGCAAATTGAAGATTTTCCCCATGAGTGTGAGTAGATCACACCCGAAAAGGGATTTTGCCTCCTGAGTGCAGAAGTTATCTGACTTGTTTATTGATGGTCTTGGGGCTTGTGTTACTCTTGGGCCTGGTTTTGGTATGGCTGGAGTTTGTGGGATCCTAGGATTGTAAGCGTAGTTGTTTATGTTTGTAGATTTGTTATTATTCAATATTTGTGAGAAAGTCATACCTGGCTTGACGACATTTCTTACTGATTCCTGCGCGAAGAGTTCTCATTGCTTCTGCTGCTCCCGCCGTTTATTTTTAATATCAGTTACCTCCTTGTATTTGGGGCATCCTCGGTAGTTCGCTGGGTGTCCTTCCTTTTGACAGTTGACGCAATAGGATTTAATTGTCTCAACATTTTAAATGCGGGAAGATTCTCCCGGTCCATGATGTTTATCACACTTTACACCACAACGAAAGTGTTGGGGGCAGTTGCTGGCGACATGTCCGAAACGCTGGCACGCTTACATTGGGCCACTCCTTAGGTGAGATGTTTTTCCCAATGGACGATCTGGTCCAAAAGGCGGTCCACCTTAATAATCTCACTCATGCTGTATTGGACATCGAAGGCAATGATGAAGGCATCCATCTCCTTTCCCGATTTTTTGCTACGCGTTGTCTGAAGTTTTGTGACGCTCCTTATTTTAACTCCTTGAAGCTTTTCTTCAAGAGCATCCTTGACCTCTTCTTCATCCAAGGTGTGCTGGCACCCTTTCAGCACGAGAGTTGTTTTTCGTCCTTCTTTTGGGGTGAAATACACACCCACAAAGCTACTCACTCAATTTATATGTTTTACCTATGCAATTCACACATATGCACACGTGCACAAAATGCCGTCGAAAAATATGCGAATTAAGTTTTTATAATTTTTCCGGTAAAATTCGTCGTTTACACATTCAGTTATTGGCTGGCTATAGGTGTTGCTACCTTGGCTGTCAATCAATGTTTAACTATATCCCTTTCACTCGCCATCTCTTTTCTTCTCATTAGTTATATGAGAAATCAAAAATTATTAAATATCTTTTCGTTGAGATACTTTAACACTTTTTTAATACCACCATCAGGTTCCTCGTAAAAAATACTCCGAATTCATTTATCAGATAGTTTTAATGGATGTATGTAGGTACATACAACCTCTTTCTTGGTGGGGAGGAATGTATGCCAATCGATTTCCCTGGCTTATACTTAAGTTAAGTATTTTACATTGGTTTGATTTTTATTAATTCTTTTTCTTTTCTTTTTAGCATCGTTCATTCCTAACCAATATTGGTTAATGTTTGTAATTTTGATAAAAGTACTTGATTTTTAATATATTTCTTGATATAAATTTACCAAAAATGAAATTTTAAGGCAAAATTCGCGCCAAAATTACTTCCATTCACCTTTTTCTTTCATCAGCCTATAATGCTTATTTTTACAGTGTGTGTATACACTTACACATCTTTCGGATTGGATGATGGGCCTTCCGTTTAGTTATTTACTCGTAGTATTTTCCCAATTTTACTTTGGACTTCCCTTTCTCAAGTGGAAACAAAAATTAACAAAATAAGTTTACTTATCCAAATTATTTTGTATTTATGTATTTTTATGAAATGTGGGTTATTCATTCAGCTTTTCTTTATTAGTTCGTTTCTTTCGTTCATATGTTGTTGTTTAGTACGTCTAGGAGGAATTTTTACCTTTGCAGCTGTGTTATGATTAGTATTTCTTTCCAAGTCTACTAACATTTCTGATATAGAACGACTCACTTAAATATATTTCGGTAGCATGCTCTTTACTTTGTAACTTAATTATTTTCAGTGTAAGTATATATCCTCGACATAACAGTGAGTCGTCCAGAACTTTAAACTGCGCCTATCCCTCTTGCAGCACATACAAAATTACACACATGTAATAAATGCGATATTTCGACCGGTCTTGTGGGAGGACTTTCTGTTTTTGATATTACGATAATACGATTTGGTATAGTACGAGAGCTAGCAACGTCACAAAAAAACAATTTTAGTCCGGCTAGATTCTTTACTATCTCCTCTCTATCACTATCTTAATAGGCATGTTGCCCATCTGCTTGTGAGAGGGTTACGTTTGCTTGTGCCCATTCCGTTCCATAGGTAAAAAGCAGTTTTCAAAATGATCTTGGTTCGTTTTTTTTTTGTATCTGTTTCAAAAACATCGAAAAATATTGTGAAATCTAGTTTCGAACGTGGGAGGAAGAGCCGGTTGTAAAGAATACCTCGTCCTTAAAAATGTGAAATACAAAATTTTATTCAATACTTAAAACTACTATCACAGTTCAAGAATCTTAAAACTACTCATACTAAATAAAAATTCATTAAAAATCAATTATTCAATTCATTTTCTGTAAGCAGCATAAACTTTTGTGATAAAAAGTGATACTACTACTGCGTGTAGGCAGAAGGGTAGCAGATGATTTTTTCACCGGAATGGAATTACCGTTGCAAGTGCTGTTACATGTAAGCAGAAGAGTAGAAAAAAATGACTTGTGGACCGTAATGCAATTATTGCTGCAACTGCTACTGCATGTAAACAGGAGTGTCGCAAAAAGCTTCTATAATAAAGAAATGAGTTCAGATTAATCTCTCCGTACAGAGAGAGGTGAAATTTTGCATCTTTAAAAAAACGTAAACTGTATGCCTGAAAATGGGACAAATCAGGTAACTCTTTCGATGGATTGCCATACAAAAATTTCGTTTTTTACTATTCAATGCCTGACAACGCGTCAACTGTTAGAGAGCTGAAATTTTGTACACGATGCTTCAAAGTAATAATAATAGAACTTCAAAAATGGACTAAATCGGAGGATTTTGGAGTTGCCATATAAAAATTTAGATTATTTACGTATACTGTAAAAACGATCAGTCATAGATTGTAACTGAAAAGTTCTTCGGAATATGAATCCTATAAAACTGGTAGTTTTACTGTCCGACGAACCGTTCTGGAAATATTTGCGAAAAACCACTTCCAAAATCAAACTTGCATGCACAGATGGGTGACCATAATAAATTACATACGGGCATTCATCTGAGGGTACCATAAGAATAGGTCTTAGAGCAATTCTAGCTTTGTTAGTTGTTCCGTGATCATTTCACTCCTTACTTAGATCAAAACAAATGATATTATTTACTTCGATTAAAAATATATTTTGTTATTAAATGAAGAAAAGTGCCCATTTTGCCTAAGTCTTCCCGCAGTAATATAACTGCTTCTTGTCGAGTGATATTTTATGATTTAAATTAATTTAAAGCCAAAAATATTCCGTACAGAAAAACTTTTCAATGTTTTCTACTACCGTTTCTTGAACTAAGGACATATTCTTTTTCATTTGACACTACTAAAATGTATCTATGTACATAGTTCTTTGTAATGAGAGGCAGGTGTTTTGTTCCTAGCAATATGCAAGAGCTTCAGAAACAATATTACGGTACTAAAAATTTACATAAGTTAATCTAATATTCCAGGGTTCCGTCCAATATTCTTTTTAAATTATGATAGAATCAGACATTGCCTTATAAATTTTTAAATTGCATATAAAATGTGGTGCTTCTTATGTATTTTTCATTTGGAAAAAGGTTTCGGCATGGCAAAGTGCACATTTGCTCAGGCATATGGCAGAAAAGATGTCCTCATTCTTAAGTGAGAGTGGCTAATTTTTCCAAACATACGTTCTATAGCGATATTGTACAGTGATGAAATTCTGAAGTAAGGAGTTCACATCTGCATACACATATATCACTTTAAAATTCCACCAGTTGAGCTCGAAACAGGCAGCTGCCGAAGGTAAGGACTTGCAAGAATTTCCCTGAATTTAAAGAGAAGGAGAGCTTGAATTGAACGTCTCAAATACACCTGTTCCACGCCATCAATTATGCATTCCTGCTTCTCAGGTATACTATAATTTCCAGATCGATCCAGCGACAACGTTTCCTTTTTTAGTTTTAGTTTTTTCCACCCATAGACCAACATGGTGCTTCAAAAATTGCAAGAAATAAGTAAAGTGGAGAATAATTGCCTAAAGGAGCACAAATATCGAATGTTGAGTGAAATCGCTTTAGAATGTAGGAAGGATATATTCTAATGCTGCAGGTCTCTACAATAATATGCCCTCATTCCTGCTTTAATTTATTCATACTTAATGTGTCCTTCAACATATTCTTCAATTGCTTATACAAAATGTATTGTTTTGCATAATTAGCAAAGAGTTTTCGTTTTCTGCTAACAGAATGCCGAATGGAACATTTCAATTATGAGGACAAATTTGCAGGAAATAAAAATCTCAGATGAGTGTGGATAAGATGTCTGCAGCAACTTCACATAAAGGCAAGGTTCCGAGTCATCATATAGTCTATCCAATGGGCATTTATAAATGGAGGAAGTGTCGACGGAGTGATTATTAGGGGAAGATGTTGTACCTTGGACATGTGTGTGCTTTAGTCATTTCATTTTCCACACGGACTGTAGGTACTACACAGAAAAAAATCGAGCTTTTCGACCCATCGATTAGAGAGGTCTCATTAGTATGGTTATCTCTGATAGGGTCACCCAGTTGCACATACAAATACATTTATCAAAAGCAAGTGTGAATCATATGGTAGCAAGAGTTCTCATTGCAGTTTAGAAATTGAATGATTACTCCCTTCATCGGCATAAGGCACTGGATAAACCAAGTAAAACTTGTTGGTGGACAATGATCGCCTCTATAGACTGTAATTCACTGAAAGTAATTTCAATTAATTTCTATAATACATTGAAAATACAGAAAAAAGTCGAACTTTCGACTCTGTTCGGAGAGATCTGATCACTATCATCGCACTTTTATGGTAGGCGATCAAAGATAACCATACAGATGAGACTTCTATGATCACTGGGTCTAAAAGTTCGATTTGTTTCTGTATTTTCAATGCATTATAGAAATTCATTGAAATTACTTTCAGTGAGTTTCAGTCTATAGAGACGACAATTGTCCACAAACTGTAGGTACTATCTACATAAACGCACTTTTATCCGGATTTTCTAACATATGCCACTTAATTAGTTTATCAGACAATTGTTCATTTATTGCGTTTTAAAGAAAAGTCGTGCAAAAGTAAATATTTTCCAGTGATAAAGTATTGAAAGTGTTACAGTTCGATTCTTCCTATATCTTTGGATTCCAGCCCAGGTAAAACTTGTTTATATTTACTATTATAAATGTGGTGAATTTTGCGCCTTAAAATATTTCACAGCCGGTTTTTTTTCAAGCATTTGTACCACGCACATGTCCAAAAAAGCCACAACCCGCATTTACATAAATTATAAAATGTATAGCTTTGGAAATTTTTTGTTTAGTAACCTGCTTTGCGAATATTGTTATTTTGGGTTGTATAAAGAGTGCTATTTAATTTAACGTTCTTGATATACCATCATTTCTACTTAGTAACTTACTATTATTCACTGTACATGGTGCAGCAGCATGTTGTTCCTTGAATCGAAACCAGGACCTTCATATTTCCTTTTATATAGCCTGAAATATAAATTTTTAACTGCATATACGATTATTATTGGAAAGGTTATGGGTTAGACATCGTGCGTGAATCAAATAACAGCATAGTGCGAGTATAAAAGCAACATGAGTGACAGTGACAACATGGTCAAATTCAAAGCCGCAAAATCGGGACTTATAGGTAATATTGAGAGGAGCGTGAAGAATCCCCTTTCAGAAGCAAACAAAAAGAAGCCCGTGACATATCTACAGTAAACTGGTAATTTAGCTACAAGAAACCCGACGGAATCAAAAGCCAGTCAATTACTGGAGTGAATATAGGTAGGTTTTACAAAGCGAAGCCAACGAGCCCCCAGCAATAGTATATTCGAAGCTCAACGCGAGAACATTCAATAATGAGCTCAACAAACATGATAAGTAAGGATTAGGAATCTATATGATATAGCTCCTTCTTTTACGGTTTATAGCTGTCCTTGTATAATCGGGGAACTCCGCCGCCATTAAATGGTTGACCTGAAATTGGTGACTTTTGATCCCATTCCAAAGCGAGACTACAGTTATTTGCAAACTGTTTTACGTGTTGAGTCTTCTGTATCGTCCTCAATACCTTCAGAGTAAGGCAAACATGATTGTATAGAACAGTGTGGGTTTTTGGATCCAAAAGGAACAAGGAACCTCCCGAGGGTCACAGTTGATTTTTCCAGAGGTTTCAAGATTGGTATTAACTCTTTTAACAGAATCCATTCATCTTCTTGAATATTAACATTTCTTCTCTGATAAAAACTAGTTACCCAAACTCTGTAACCCAACGGAATTGTGACGGTAGCTGGGTCTAGTAGAAGCCGTGTTTCACTCAGTTACTTGCGCACGTGCAAGAAAATTTTAGTCAGACTCAGACGTGGGGTTTATGGACAGAGAGGGGTTTAAGCATTTCAATATACATCAGAAGATAGACTGAAGTGGCTGCAGGAAAGAAACTTACTATTAAAGACATTTTCCAAATTTTGGTCGGGTTGTCAAGGCAATGATGGCCACTAAGAGTGATTGGAGTATACTCCCGAGACTGCCAGTAGCACGACTCCTATAGACTGCTGGACAAATGTAGTACTTTTCAGGCAAAGCTTGTGTCAATTTACCAGGCAGCAATATTGGCATCTATGTGCAGATAGTCCGTACGTCACATCATCAGGTGAAATCAAAACTGGTGCAGTTATGCAAGACCAGCTTTAAGGAATTGACTACACAGCGGAAGGTGAGTGAGTACCTGGCCACAGCTATATCCCAGGCAACTAAATGACTGATAAGTTGGCCAAAAAGGGTTCTGAAATTGGATAACTCCGCACCGAAAGGTTAGACCTTTAAAAGAGGAGATCAGCAGGGGCGCCTTTCGATAGCCTCCTGTGGATCAACGAGAAAGCCTCGGTATCGCGAGACAATTGTGGGCTGCATATGACAGAAGAGCACAAGAAACTGTTTAATGGCAGCAGAACATATACCAGGAATTTAGTTGAGGTCATTACGGATCTTTGGGCCATTGGAGATCATGCTAGAAAACTGGGAATAACAGCGAACGATTTCTGCAGGAGCTGTGAGAATTGGGAGGAAATCGAATTCGTCCAACACGTAAGGAATAAAAGAGATAAGCTATTAATACTACTTCTTTTAAGTCTAGGGGAGCTGAAAACAAAAGAGTTCAGATGCAAGGGCGATTTTAAAAGTTATCCCATGAGGATAAGACATTTCTAGCTGCACACCTCCTACTTACCCTAACCTAACTTAGTTAGTCAGAGCTCCACCGTGTTTTATAATATTATGTAACAAATCTTAGTAAGCTCGATTGTAATTACTGTTTTTGCCCCATTTTGTTTAATTGTTTGTAAAAATTTTATTGTGTTATTTCCACTCAACTGTACGTTACATACTTTAAAATATTGAACTCCTTTCAACTCGATCCTTACTCTTCCGGCTCACTCTATAACTAAGAACTAAACACGACTCACTTTTTTAATTTTGCTACTCCGTATTCTTCCACGCGATATCGTCGGTCTCAATCCAGAATCCTTTCGATTTAAATTAAATTTTCAGAGTTTGTCTAGAATCAAAAAATATTGGTTCCCTAATTTTTTATTAGGCCTTCCGAATTGAAGTTTCGGCTAAAAGGTGGATCAAAATTTCATTTTTTTCTCATTTTTAGGGTTCCGTACCCAAAGGGTAACAACTAAAGGTGTTCCTAAACGATCTGGCAAAATGCCAGATATCTGCCAATTTTTGTGGGCAGATATCAGTCCTACTGATTACACACGGAGCAGATATTTGGGCAGATTTCATCTGGCACAGAGTTGTCAGGTAGTTTATGGTCAGTTATCTGGCATGGGTCTGTCATTATTGATTACACGACATGCTAGTTTTCATCTGGTAAAATACTGCTTTTATCTGGAAAAGACAACAAAAACTAATGTGAAGATCATTGTCCAAAAATGACTTCTAGACAAAGGTGCGCGGCTGCTTTTATTGTGTATAGTGCATTTTGTACAAGTGAAAAAGTGGACGTTGTTCGACTTCGGTGATCAAGCGTATTGTTTCACCACTGGTCTGCTTTTCCTCCGGCTTGTTTTCATCTGTCATTCTGTTAATTATGTATATTTATGCTATTTATATACTATATACTCCTGTTATATATCTTAACCCTTTGCACTCCGAACAATTTTTAATATGACTTCTCAGTAACTCCGAACCATTTTTACTATGGGCTACCAGTTACTCCGGAATATAATCGTCCGTATGTCGTCGAGCTTTTGTATGTGTTGAATGTGAGCTTATAACGCCAGATTTGGATGAAACTTTTACAGTTTGTATAAGATACCAAAATAGCTGACACATATTTTTTTGTTTCTCCTTACCATGCCCCACTAGAGAGGGTAGAAACTACGTGATTTTACAATGAAACGTCATTTTCAAAAAATCATATCTCGAGAACGAAACAACCGATTTTTGTGATATAAATGTCGAATGAAGCATAATGCTTTATATCTTTTACAAAAAAATATAGCAGCACTGAACGAAATTAAATATAGTTAGTAATAGTACTTCGTGATTTTACGGTATACGGTGATTTAAAACTTCATAAAAGAAATAATGAAGAAAAATTTACCTTGAGGTTTGCGGGTGGCGGGAAGGCTTGTACCCCCCGAGGGGTTATCAGAAATGGGGCGTGTGGGGTATCAAAGAGGGAAGAGAGTGTGATCGACTGGAAGGGTTCTTGTTTTGATCCTGTAAACTTCATACGGACGTTTTTACCGTTAAAAAAGGATTTTTTGGAGCTTGGGTTATATACATCCCGTTGCTTCATTTTGCATATATTTTGCCCGTTCTTTCTTGCGAATGCATTAGCGGTCTGTTGTGAAAGTTTTTTGTTTGGGTGGCAAATTTCGTCGACGTAACGGTTCTTCGCAAACACGAGATTAAATAAAGCTATTGTTTCACCCCAACTCACTTAGTCCTCTCGTAGAAAACTATCTACTTACCTACGCTTTTCAACCTACAAACTTTTATTCTTATGTGATTGGATTAACAATTTAATTTATTGTTCCATAGGGTACTTTCGATTCCGGATTTCGAAAATAGAGGGGGTCATTTTAGAAAAAAAAATTTTTTTAATAAACTTGGTATTTACATACTTTTTGTTTGCGCGCTTCTTTCCCCCTATCCATTTTATCGGGAGGTGTAAGCGGAATCTACGGTGGTGTCGGATTCGCGATTTTTCCCCCATACATATGCAAAAACGGAAAACCCTGAAGCTCCCACCAAAAACAACCGATTTAATTTTACTGAAAACGGTTCTCCTACTTTTACATCCTGCGTCGATTAAATACTACGTTTTTCGATCGGGGGTAGTGGAGGAAATAACGGCCATTTTTACTCTGGCCGCTTCAACTAAGCCATTTCACCTCGCCCCATAGGTATGTGGGTACTCAAATTGTATTAAAAAATACATATTTGAAAATGATTTAGTTTAATCAAATTTAGCCACCCCCCCCCCCTCCTTTCCCACCCCGTAAACATACGGAATTTTTTTCCATTTCCTTAAAAAACGTCTATTCTATTCTATTTAATTGTTTATAAGTGTATATATCCATCTCAACCCCGCTAAATATACTAAGATTTCCAAAATTAATTTTGATTATTTTTTGAGTGAAAAATTTGCTGGACATTTTCTCTTTACTTAGTTTTTGCTTGCCATAAATAGATTTTGAGATAATGGAAAAAGAAAAAAATGCGTCCTTTTAAAGGAGAAAAATGGCCGGCTTTTGAGTGAAAAATTTGAGTTTTTTTTTCCATTCGTGATTGTGAAGAATTGATGCGTCGGGGAAAAACTTCCCATTAAAAAAATGTTCTCAGTAGTGTACTAATTCTGTTAAAAGAAAGAACTAATGAAATATATGCGAAATGTAGGTACTGCGGAGAAGGGGACCCAGCTGTATGAAAATGACCTCTTAGGCGAAAAAAACGTCTCGATGAAGTTTTTTTAATTGGAAAAAAATAAACCCACTCGATAGTAGGTACTCAGTGAGACCTTTCATTTGATATGCCATATTCCGGGGATACTTACCCCGCACCCTTAAATTACCCCCTGTAAAAAAATTGATTTTCCAATCGGACTTAACCCTACCATGTTATCGGTGATTTCGTGCAAAAATCTAGTACCTAATTTAGAAAAAAAAAGTAACGTACTAAAAGAAGTGAGTATGGTGACCGACGGAGAAGTGAAAACAAAAGCTTAGAAAGTATACTGCGATCCCTGCAGAAGGGTGAGCAGTTATTCTAGTACATTTTCGGAAAATCTAGAACAAATTCTAATATGTTTTTACATGGATTTTGAGTACCCACATCACTATGGTCCGAAGTGAAATGGCTGAGCTATAAGCGTAAAACTAAATACCCCCACCGTTTTCCCTCCTCCTGCAAAAAATTAAGAAACCGTAGTACCCTACTTGTCCTTCTAGGCAATTATCTAAAAACCGCTTTGAAATCAAGTAAATCAAATGGGTGGCTTCGGAGATTACCCCTGCAAACGTTTTTTACATGTATAGGACGAAAAATTGAGATTCAGGCTCCCTCCATTCCGCCGCCTCCCCTACCATAGACCCCACCCTAACAACCTCTTAGCGACCACTAATAGCCCGCGACAGTAGCTTTCATTTACATAAGTCCTTAATGGATTTTGTGTTCGTTTTCGATAAGGAGTTATAAGCAAAAGAACTTGAAACTTTGCCCTCCTGCTCAGCCGTATGGGAGCCCCTCCTAGAAACCAACATCATTAAAAAATGTGCGACATCGAGACGAACAAACCCACAAAAAATCGTAAAAAAATATATATATTTAAATAATAAAACAACGATGTTCTTTTAGATGTGGCCGCTGCGGCGACAACGGAATAGTAGCTTATCTTACTATGTCGCCGTAGCGGCGATAACGGACCTTTCATTGTCACCGCAGCGGCGACAATGGAGTGCAACGGTATATAAAAATCCCGTGTCACTGTGTTCGTACACGCTAATCTCCGAAACTGCCCAACCGATTTCAATGCATGCACTCTCACTCGTACACGCACACACACACACATGCATACACAAAGTGAAACTCTAGAGTACGGAATCGCGCGACCGAGTCAGATAGTAGCTTAGATATTACTCTAACTAACCCCGCAAACCCACCCCCACCCATCTAGGTATCTATATCATCGCCGGACAACTCCGACGGACTCCCACTATTAATAATATATAATTATATAATACAACTTGTATAAACTTGCCTCCTGCAGTCTGATCTATGCTCCTATGACTGCGTACACAAAACTATTTTTTTAACAGGTAAACTGGACAGATATCTGTTCAATTCAGAAATTTACTGGGCAGATTGGCCGACGATGTTCCAAAATTTGCCAGATAGAAAAAGTGGCTGATTAAACGTGCGTCAGACGTCATTCGAAGAGGTGGTTTTTGACAGTGAGGAATTGCCACCACAGCGACCAATTTTTTAGCATATCAGGTAGGTTTGGTTTTTCCTTCACTTTGTTTTGGTTTGTCAGGATCGTATTGCTATTGTCTTCTGTCTGCTCTTGTGTTCCTGCCTTCTGACCTGAACTCTGACGGCCTGACCGCCCCTGACTGCCTGATCGTATTCATCACTCTAGTTGATTCTCCTTTGCAAGCCTGTTGACTTTTCCGTTGCCTGGAATCCCGACCTATACCGGGCACCACGCTAGGTAGATTTCACCTATGACGAGCAAGTTTCGAATATTGACTGACAGTGGGTTTGGGTTCTTGCAATTCACGATCGCTTTTAGCGAGAACAGGCTATCTGAGAAGATGGTAGAAGTATCCATCTGATGGCCCATCTAGCAGCCTCTAAGACTGCCGCCAACTCACTGGAGAAAACGTTCGTCCACCTGGCAGTATCATAACAATTGGTGAGCTATTCTAAGTCTGCGATGCAAAGGACTAGTCCGACTGTGTCCTCGTCAGCGTTAAATCTTATTGTTTCCCACGTGATTTAGGGAGTCTGGCTTAAAAGGAATGGTTTAAAGGAGCGTGAAAGTATAGCAAATAAGGTGGTGTGGGTGGGTTGCGGAGGAGCTTTAAAAAAGAGATCACTATAGAGGTTATTTCTTCCTCGGGTGAAGGAGAGGAAGCCCGTTTCGATGATGAGACTTTGGACGGAAGTGGTGCACAGGGCTTATAGTGAAATCCTTGCTGTTGAATGAGTGTTGCTTGCACAAAAAAAAAAGAAGTTGTTTCTCGATATTGGACGCGGTTTCAAGAAGATGGCCACAGTTTTTCTAGCAAATAATCTTTGTTTGTAGTCCTGATCGACCCTGAAAGCTTTACTGTATGCTTGCTCCATCTGAGATTGTGAGAAAATGATATCAGATTCGCCAAAGTTATGGAGACCTTGAATCCAACGCTTGGTAAGGAATGTTAGTAAATCTCCAGTAGAGCGGCCAGTACGAAAGCCATATTGGCGATCGTTAATAAGGTGATTTGTTTCTAGATATTTCATATTGGGTGTTAATGACTGTTTCGAAAACCTTCGAAAGAATCGAAGTAAGGGCAATTGGGCTATAATTTGAGGGATCGCTTGCCTTTCCTTTTTTGGGTATTGGCTGAACATGTGCAAGCTTTCGTGCCGAAGTAAAGACTCCTGTCGAATAGGACAAGTGAAATAGTTGGCGTAGGGGTTTAGCTAAAACAGGGGCGCAGCACTTGAGTACCATGGGCGATATACCATCAGACCCAGAAGCCTCAGACACATTGAGACCTGCGACCACTGTGAAGACCTCCCTCTTGCGGAAATGTAACAGTCTTTGCCTGTAATTGCATGTTGGTGGAGAAGGAGGACTTTCCGAAGAAGATGGTAAGAGAGAATTCGCAGCAAAGTTACCTGCAGACAAATTAGCTTTGTCCAATGATTCCGTGTATACATATCCGTTGTGAATTAGGGGTGGTACCGAAGAACTGTTGACGTTCTTTTTGACTGTTTTAACGAGAGACCAGAAACTCTTACTAGCCTTTGGACTAGTAAACATTTTCTGTCTAATGTTTAGGTCGAATTGAAACTTAGCTCGCTTAATAATGGATTTGCAGGTGCTACGTGCTTTTCTATAGATATATCTCGGTTCCGCAGAATGGCACAGTTTATATGCCTGAAATCCAGCTTCTTTATTTTCAATGGCTGTATAACAGCCATTGTTAAACCAGGATGGATTGTCACTGTTGTGTGTTGAGTGAAGCCCAATCAGCTTGATAATAGTGCCAACCAATCGCTTTTTACGAAGGTGACTGGTGTTTTTCAGTGATGATGTGGAGAATTGGGCTGAAACGAGACAATTATCTGAGTTGCCAAGAGGAGATGGCACTCACGTGGATTACTTGTCAGGATGTTAGAAACAGATCTAATAGGTTAGCGCTATGTCCAATTATATCAGACAAACGAGTTGGGCTATCAACTAACTGTTGCAAGCTATAAGACTCGCTAAATAGTTCAACATGTCTCCCAGTTGAACTTGTGGTTGAAGAATGTCTGAGCCACTGGATGTTGTGGACATTCAAATCGCCAGCAATAACGATTTCGGAAGTAGGAAATTTTTTTAATATATTTTCTATATTGGAGGATGGAGAACCAAATGAGCATGCAGTGTCAGCGTCAGAAATGTTGGAGCTGCAGTATAAAAAACAAAAATAAATGATGTGTTGATGAAGCTTAAATATAATCCATACGTAATTAAACTCTGGATTAGATGAAGCAATTTCAGGGACAATGGAGAAAGGCACATCATTTGGAATGTACAGAGCGATTCCCCTCTGAGGTGAGAAGAGTGGCACTAAGTGATAACCGGGTAAGCGAAACTGATTGATATCAGCATCAGAAGTAACCTTAGTTTTAGTTAGGGCCAAAACAGAATTTAGGCGATTTTTTTGTAAAATGACGTGCTCTCAGTCAGTAGGGGAACAAACTTAGGTTTGAGAACAGCTTTCAGAATAGGTTTTGAGCTAATAGTTCTTTAAGGGCTGCAGATAGCACATAGAGTAGGTTAAATTAAAGAAGAGAGTATACAGTTTATATTTTTTATAAAAAAAGTTATGTTAATGACCGCTTTGTAAAAAAATAGAGGTCAAAGTATAAAAAAAGGTAAAAAAATTCGAAGTTCTTAGTTCAACTGTCAAGACGCTTTCTTACAATTTTGTTTTTATATTACAAATTGTGTGTAATAAGTTAGACCACGAAAGTATTTAATAAAAACATTCTGGTTCAATAAAGAATATGCTCAAATTTATACGAAATTCATTCGTCCCAACCAGCGCTTTTTAATGAGTTTATCTACAAACATTTTCGTCCTTCGACGCCGGATAAGGGATAGAACTGATACAATCGTTAAAAGATTTAACTAAAACGCTAGTCAGAGCAAGCACATCGTCCGTACTTTCGGAAAATTCACCGTTGTGAAATAATTGTCTTAACAATAGCACAATCTAGCATCCATACATCCATACGTAAACCGCAATGACGGACTTAGCCGAGCAACTTGAGTTTCAAGCGAGGCGTTTATTGAAAACACGGACAAATCCGGACTGAACCGCATTTGAAAATGTACACAATGATTTATTATCATCAAAAGATCCCAAAGTATTCTAGCGCGCATTCTTCACCGACAGCAAGTACGAGACAATTGAATATGCATATATAGAAGCATTGGTCTGTATTAAGGAACGTCGACAGAAATGTAAAAATAAAAGCAGTGAAATTGCTCGTAGTCAACAAGTGACAGTTTCAGAATCAATACAACTTCCGCCCATTCGCGTTCCAGAATTCAATGGCAACTTCGCTGAATGGCTTTCGTTTAGAGACATGTTTGAGACACTTAATCATGACAACAGTAGTTTGACGGATGTACAACGTTTATATTACTTAAAAAGTAATCTTACTGGGGAAGCTGAACAATTATTACGCAATGTCATGGTAAGTGAAACCAATTATACCGGCGCATGGCAGTTTTTGAACAAACGCTTCGAAACGAACGTATCCTGGTTAATACATATTTAAATAAATTAACTAGATTGCTAGGAATCACGAAGGAATCAGCCACTTCTATTAAGGGATTATTGATTGGTGCCACAAAAGCAATTAGAGCACTAGAGAACTTAGACAGACCTGTCCATAGTTGGGAAGATTGGCTTGTGTTCATCATTGCTGAAAATTGGATCCAATTCTGCGTAAAGAATGGGAAAAATTAATCAATAACGCAACTTAGGTTCCTAAATTCGAAACTTTACGAGAATTTTTGGAAAGTCGTCTTCAGACGTTAGAAGTAATAAATAGTTCAGAATCTCTACAGAAGAGAGAAGCTACTCTCCGTCGTAATGCGATAACTCACGTTAGAGCTCATGATGTCATCTCATCAGGAAGATGTGTACATTGCAGGGGAAATCATATAATGATGTATTATTCTACGTTTCAGAGATTGTCCATTGCCCAGAGACATGCTTTCGTCTCAAAAGAAAAGCTTTGTTTTATTTGCAGAATGCAAGATCACTCAAGTCAACATTGTCCTTCTCAACATAGGTGCAAAATATGTGACAGTCGTCATAACATATTGCTACATCGTGACACAATGGGTTCTATTGGTTCCAAGGATTTTAGAATTCCACAAGCAGAAACTTCAAAGCATGCAAGAAATAATATATAATTAACCTTCCTGTTACTTCTTCGCATGTCGCTAAAGAAGACTCTTCTATTAAACAAGTGCTACTTACAACCGCTCAAATATTTGTACGAGCACCTAGTGGAAAGACTTTCAAAACTCGTGTTCTGATAGACCAAGCATCAGAGTCATCATTTATTACTTCTGAATTGGCAAAGAACTTGAAGCTGCCTTATGAGGCTACCGTCGTGCCAATACTTGAAATAGGCGGAGACATGTCGAAGACAGCTAATATATCTGTTTTTTTTTATATACTAACTCACTACGATGCAAGTGAATCAATAACCACTGATGCATATGTGCTGCCTACCATAACTCGAGAGATACCCTCCCGAAAAGTCTCTACTACGCGAACTTGGTCTCATGTAAAAGGTCTGACGCTTGCAGACCCGAGGTTCTACGATTGATATCTTAATCGGAGCAGATCATTTAAACGAAATTATTCTGACTGGTATCCATAACACGAAACGTGGGGATCCCATGCACAACGAACGACCCAGGGATGGATTCTAAGCGGTTCAATTTCGCTTAACACAATTCAATATTCGCTTTCGAATGATCATGGACCCAAGCAGTTGGTTACGCTCCACAGCAAGATTTGAGAAAGCATCAATGCATAACTCCAACGATTCTGGGAAATTGAAGAAGTGGATCAGGTCATACCGCTATATGCTGAAGATAAATTTTGTGAAGAATTTTTTAATACTTCTTATCGACTAGATAATTCAGGAAGATTTGTAGTTAAACTTTCACTGAAGACATTACCGCTTGACCTTAGCGCACTCGTAAGGCTTCACTACGACCATTATACCAGGTTGAAAAACGGTTTAGCTTTAATCCGATATATCAAGAAAGGTAATTGACTTTCATGCAAGAGTATCTCCAATTGGGACATATGCAACCAATACCGAAAGAGGAGGTATTGAAGACAGAAAACGTATGTTATTTACCACACCATGGAGTATTAAAGGAAGAGAGCTCTACGACTAATCTAGACGTTGTATTCAATGGGTCCCAACAAAATTTAAAAGGTGCATCTATCAACTACTTCCAATATGTTGGTCTTAACCTTCAACAGGATCTGTGTGCGGTGCTGTTGAATTGGAGAAAGCTTCAATTCATTCTTTGTACTGACATACGAAAAATGTACAGACAAATAAAAATAGACAAAATACATCAAGAACTGCAGCGAATACTTTGGAGGAAAAGCACAGATGAATTAACTGAAGAATTTCGACTCACAACTGTCACCTACGGCTTAGTCAGTGCACCTTATTTAGCCATACGGGCTCTTCAGCAGTTCGTTTCGTCGTCGATGGTATACAGCAATTTCCCATCGCCTCAAATATATTGCTCCACAATTTTTATGTGGATGATGCGTTCTTTGAAGCAAAGAGTATAGAGTCCGCTCGCAAAATTCAATGCGAGTTGATAAAGCTATTATCAGGAGGATTCACCTTAAAAAAAAGGTCAACTAATGAACCTTCCTTGCTTGATGAGCTTCCAAGCCAGAATAAAGAATCAACGTTATTCCGCACTATTGATGAAGACGTTAAGCATTCTGTGGCAGCCAGAAACAGATGAATTCAGGATAAAAGTTGATCTCTATTCAGCACTCTATCCAACTACGAAACGCAAGATCTTCTCTGATATAAAAGATTTTCGATCCACTTGGTTGGTGCTCACAGCAACAATAAACACAAAAATCCTTACTCAAAAGCTCTGGAGATGTGGAACTAATTGGGATGAGGAAATTCCATCAGAGTTAGCTGCTAGTTGGATACCTTCCGTGAAAACGTGCATATTCTGGAGGACATTCGAATCGATCGATGGATAGGTACGCATGCAAGTCATATGTGAATTGAACTCCATGGCTTCTCAGATGCCTCAACCCCAGCTTATTACGCTGCTGTGTATGCACTAGTTACACAGTCATTTGACAATATACTAACAACATTATTAATGGCTAAAACAAAAGTAGCCCCAATAAAGACCGTAAGTCTGCCGAGGATAGATCTGTGCGGCTCATCTATACTAGCTCGCTTGATAAACAAGTTTAGAAAATCAATGAATCTGACATCAGTTTCCACTCATCTTTGGGCAGATACCACAAAAGTTCTGGCCTGGCTTCGAGGTGAACCAACCCCGTTTATTGCCAACAGAGTATCGGAGATCCAGATATCCTGTTTTTACGCTAAATGGCATCACGTTCCTACTCGCTTTAATCCCGCAGACATTGCCATTCATGGAATACACTCAACGCAGCTGAAAACCCATTCTTTATGGTGGAGATGACCTCAGTTCCTGCGACAACACTCTTCGTGCTGACATTCGCAGGACAACTGTAGAATTACGAAAAGAGATGCGGAAGCCGAAATTAGTACTGTTCGTACCCACGTGAGTACATTTATTCCTAACTGGGAATTGCTGGATCAGTATTCAGCATTGGCAAAACTACTCAGAGTAACAGCTTATATTAAACGTTTCGTACACAATACTCGCAAACCTACAGACAAGATAGCAGGTCGAATAAAACCTTGAGAAGTACTACAGTCTCTGCGGTTTTGGGTATATCATAGTCAACAACAGAACTTCAACTATGAAAAATTCCAGCAAGCTATCAAGTCTTAGCCCTTCTACCGACAGTAATGGAATTCTACTTGTTGGAAGCAGATTGCGACTAGCCGAGTTGCCGTACGACCAGAAACATCCAATGATACTCTCTACAGCATCAAAGCTATCGTCGATCCTTATAGGTGACGCACACCAGAAGACTTTACACGGCGGAATCCAACTTTCGTTTGGATATCTCCGATCCAGATTCTGGATAATTAGCGCCAGAAGTAAAGTAAGGTTATATGTTAATAAGTGTCTAATTTGCATAAGGTATAAAGCTAAAGTATCTTCGCAGTTAATGGCAAGTCTGCCCTCTGAAGGAATTACACCGTCTCATACTTTTGAACATACTGGAGTATACTATCCTGGACCAATCAACGTAAGAACTGCAAAATGTCGAGGATACAAATCTTATAAAGGCTATATAACACTTTTTGTGTGTCTTGTCACGAAAGCTGTGCATAGAAGTTGTTAGCGAAATGACCACAGACGCTTTCATAGCTGCGTATGATCGATTTGAGTCCCGGAGAGGACTATGTACTCATTTATACAGTGATAGTGGTATGAACTTTCTTGGAGCTGACAGAATATTGAATATTGCTTAAAGCTACAGTGTGGAGAGAATGCAGAATATCAATTGACAGAAGGAACTGAATGGCATTTTATACTTCCTTCTGCACCTCACTTCGGCGGCCTTTGGGAAGCATGTGTAAAGTCAATTAAACAGCACATGCTTCGTACAATTGGGAACAATACCGTTACCCAGTGTCCAATGATCCAGACAACTCATCTGCACTAACTCCTGGACATATTTTTGATTGGGAAGCCACTTCTCAGTATTCCTCGACCCAGCATTATAAATGATTCACCTAACCTACTGGTAAGATGGAAGTTAGTGCAATGATAGTATGAAGGAATTTGGAAGATATGGTCAAGAGATTATCTCCACTGCTTACAAGTACGGTATAAGTGGCGAAATCCTATCGAAAAAAATAGGAGATCTAGTTCTTGTTCGAGATGAAAGGTGCCCACCTTCGATTTGGCTACTGGTCATACTGGTTCATACTGGTCCCGATGGTGTAGTACGTGTTGCCACAGTCAAATGCAAGAATTCGACTATTCGTCGACCTTTCGTAAAACTAGCCATTTTACCAGTTAATGGAACAACGTTATCATAATATGAAAATCTTCATCAGATTTATTACATCATCTTTTTGAATAATCATTTGAATACTTCATGGCGGGCGGCAGTAATATTCGTTGTATCGCATATCAACGAGGCGGGCGGAATGTTTGGTACCCAAATCAGAAGTGTAAATAAGCATGTTATGCTTAAAAACTAGTTACCTGCAAAAATCACCAACTGTCAAGACGCTTTCTTACAAATTTTGTTTTTATATTAGAAATTGTGTGTAATAAGTTAGACCACGAAAGTTTTTTTTTTTTTTTTTTATGTTATTAAGCCAAGCTCAGGGGATACCCTATGATGCAAAGCACAGCATGGCAGGAAGGAGATAGGGAAAGGATTAGGAGATATGAGGAGAATGGCGGAGGTGCCGATGTATGTCGCCCTTAAACTTCCGCAGATTGTATGCCGGGGGAAAAATAGAAGATGGTAAGCTATTCCACATTCGCACTGTTCGGGATAAAAAAGCATCACGGAATTTTACTGTACGGCCGAAAGTAATTTGAAGGGTTAAGGGATGTGCGCGGTTTGCAGCGCGAGTATTGCGTGCAGGAATCATTCTACAAGGGATTAGACTAGACATTTCATCAGAACATTGACCATGCATATAGCGATAAAGGAGCGAAAGGCATCCAACATTGCGGCGGTGCTCGAGTGAGTCGATATGACAAGTTCTTCTCTTTTGGACAATATCTAATGAAGCTAAGGCTGTGCGACCAGCCCCGGCCCATATATGGGAGTTGTATTCCATTCTAGGTCTAATGTAGGACTTGTAGAGGAGCGCTAGATTTGACGGGCTGAAATATTTCTCACACCTTTTCAGAAATCCAAGACATTTCGATGCTTCTTTGGCAACAGAGAAGATGTGATCTGTCCAGTTTAACTTACTAGAAATATTAATGCCAAGAATGCTTAGTGACGGTGAATCAGAAATTAATGCTCCATCAAAAGAAACGGGTGTGGTTAAGTTATGATCTTGTTTTAATGAGATGAGACAGCTTTGGGTCTTAGATGCATTGAATTCGACGCGATTCGCTTTGCCCCAAGCGAGGATATTGTTAAGATCGTTATTCAATGATCTAGTCATGCAATCTCTTTTAGCACATGCGGCGTTCTCCCTAGAGTCCACAAGAGTGTAAAAGGAGTAAGCGAAATCAAGAGTACTGTCATCTGCGAAACTATGGATGGGATTGAAAGTAAGGGAAAGCAGATCATTAATGAAAATTAAAAAAAGAATTGGAGAGATAACAGAACCTTTAGGCACACCGCCATTTATGGAATGCGGTTCAGATGTAACGCCATCTAATACAACACGTATTTGGCGACTAGATAGGAAGCTTTCAATCCATAATAGAAGAGGAGGAGCGAGACCAAGTGCTTTAAGTTTGGCTAAAAGGGCTGGATGCCAGACTCTATCAATATTTAATAAAAAATTTCTGGTTCAATAAAGAATATGTTCAATCTTATACAAAGTTCATTCATCCCAATCAGCGCTTTTTAATCAGTTTATCTGCAAAGAAGATATTTAAGAGCCTGATACTATTTCGGTGTGAAATCTATCCTTTTAGTAATATTAAAACCATTCAAATTATTTGTATCAATACAAATACCTAGAAATACGTCATATGGGAAGAAGAATCAAGCGAGTTACGGACAATTGAAAATTTGTTACTGGCCGGCACACTTACGCAGTATGTAGTTTTGTTACGTGCAACGTTCTTGAATAAGACTGCATGGCTTATGACTGTTAGTGTATGGGCACTATAGGATAGTATAATACGATGGGTTGGTTAAAAATATACTCTTTTTTAAATAGATATTTAGATTGTTTCATAAAATTAACATTTGTTCTTCTAATTAAAATTATTTTGACTTTCATGTGAGCAGAGGGGCTTAATTTTTTAATACGTTGGCTAGAATGCAAATGGGTAATCATAAATTTCTGTCTAATAGGGAATGAAGCATCCCAAGATACTTACAAAAAACTACGAGTTCCTGTTTGAATTCGAATCATTTCGATCGATAAAATCCACCTATAAGGTCTAAACTACTACTGCATTAGTATAGAATAGTGTGCCATTAGTATAAAGGTTTATTCACTAAATGAGAAAAATATAATAAATGTATAAACATTATATAACAGAGCATAAAAACAGATAAAAAAGCATATCTTATATTTATTTATTTGATTTAAGGCAGTTTAAACACATTTTATACGAAAGGTTGATTTAACTATATATAAAGTTTATATAAAACAATTTTATATGAAGTTGTATTATATTAATAAACGCTCTTATAAAATTTTATGAATTGAGAAAGCATACAATTTATTCAAACCTTTTATGGGCCTATATTATTTGTTTATAATATTTACACCTAAAATATAACTGTATATAAAAATAATTCACCAATATTGCACTTCTAGGCAAAAGGGGAATGAAATAAAATAAAACTAATTCCTCTTATTGCTCCTAAACCATGGAGTAAACGTTACTCACTAAAGCATATCACATAAAAAAAAAACTTATAAAAATAGATGAATTGATGAATAATATATTATCATATAATAATACAATTATTGAATATCTATATAATTAAAAATCAATTGCTACATGTATGTTACATCATCACTTGAGAACGGTTTCACCGATTTGGGTCATTTTTTTTGTTGTTGTGTTCGTGATTGTCAGGACAAGGTTTGTAGGAAAAAAATTGCAATCGGCAACCGGCAACTGCTTTGCGAATATTGTTATTTTGGGTTGTATAAAGAGTGCTATTTAATTTAACGTTCTTGATATACCATCATTTCTACTTAGTAACTTACTATTATTCACTGTACATGGTGCAGCAGCATGTTGTTCCTTGAATCGAAACCAGGACCTTCATATTTCCTTTTATATAGCCTGAAATATAAATTTTTAACTGCATATACGATTATTATTGGAAAGGTTATGGGTTAGACATCGTGCGTGAATCAAATAACAGCATAGTGCGAGTATAAAAGCAACATGAGTGACAGTGACAACATGGTCAAATTCAAAGCCGCAAAATCGGGACTTATAGCTAATATTGAGAGGAGCGTGAAGAATCCCCTTTCAGAAGCAAACAAAAAGAAGCCCGTGACATATCTACAGTAAACTGGTAATTTAGCTACAAGAAACCCGACGGAATCAAAAGCCAGTCAATTACTGGAGTGAATATAGGTAGGTTTTACAAAGCGAAGCCAACGAGCCCCCAGCAATAGTATATTCGAAGCTCAACGCGAGAACATTCAATAATGAGCTCAACAAACATGATAAGTAAGGATTAGGAATCTATATGATATAGCTCCTTCTTTTACGGTTTATAGCTGTCCTTGTATAATCGGGGAACTCCGCCGCCATTAAATGGTTGACCTGAAATTGGTGACTTTTGATCCCATTTCAAAGCGAGACTACAGTTATTTGCAAACTGTTTTACGTGTTGAGTC
>OZ005743.1:99144461-99202898 GCA_963930735.1 Dioctria linearis | reverse complement strand
GACAAAGGTGCGCGGCTGCTTTTATTGTGTATAGTGCATTTTGTACAAGTGAAAAAGTGGACGTTGTTCGACTTCGGTGATCAAGCGTATTGTTTCAACCACTGGTCTGCTTTTCCTCCGGCTTGTTTTCATCTGTCATTCTGTTAATTATGTATATTTGTGCTATTTATATACTATATACTCCTGTTATATATCTTAACCCTTTGCACTCCGAACAATTTTTAATATGACTTCTCAGTAACTCCGAACCATTTTTACTATGGGCTACCAGTTACTCCGGAATATAATCGTCCGTATGTCGTCGAGCTTTTGTATGTGTTGAATGTGAGCTTATAACGCCAGATTTGGATGAAACTTTTACAGTTTGTATAAGATACCAAAATAGCTGACACATATTTTTTTGTTTCTCCTTACCATGCCCCACTAGAGAGGGTAGAAACTACGTGATTTTACAATGAAACGTCATTTTCAAAAAATCATATCTCGAGAACGAAACAACCGATTTTTGTGATATAAACGTCGAATGAAGCATAATGCTTTATATCTTTTACAAAAAAATATAGCAGCACTGAACGAAATTAAATATAGTTAGTAATAGTACTTCGTGATTTTACGGTATACGGTGATTTAAAAACTTCATAAAAGAAATAATGAAGAAAATTTACCTTGAGGTTTGCGGGTGGCGGGAAGGCTTGTACCCCCGAGGGGTTATCAGAAATGGGGCGTGTGGGGTATCAAAGAGGGAAGAGAGTGTGATCGACTGGAAGGGTTCTTGTTTTGATCCTGTAAACTTCATACGGACGTTTTACCGTTAAAAAAGATTTTTTGGAGCTTGGGTTATATACATCCCCTTGCTTCATTTTGCATATATTTTGCCCGTTCTTTCTTGCGAATGCATTAGCGGTCTGTTGTGAAAGTTTTTTTGTTTGGGTGGCAAATTTCGTCGACGTAACGGTTCTTCGCAAACACACGAGATTAAATAAAGCTATTGTTTCAACCCCAACTCACTTAGTCCTCTCGTAGAAAACTATCTCCTCCTACGCTTTTCAACCTACAAACTTTTATTCTTATGTGATTGGATTAACAATTTAATTTATTGTTCCATAGGGTACTTTCGATTCCGGATTTCGAAAATAGAGGGGGTCATTTTAGAAAAAAAATTTTTTTTAATAAACTTGGTATTTACATACTTTTTGTTTGCGCGCTTCTTTCCCCCCTATCCATTTTATCGGGAGGTCCCCCATAACATATGCAAAAACGGAAAACCCTGAAGCTCCCACCAAAAACAACCGATTTAATTTTACTGAAAACGGTTCTCCTACTTTTACATCCTGCGTCGATTAAATACTACGTTTTTCGATCGGGGGTAGTGGAGGAAATAACGGCCATTTTTACTCTGGCCGCTTCAACTAAGCCATTTCACCTCGCCCCATAGGTATGTGGGTACTCAAATTGTATTAAAAAATACATATTTGAAAATGATTTTAGTTTAATCAAATTTAGCCACCCCCCCCCCCTCCTTTCCCACCCCGTAAACATACGGAATTTTTTCCATTCCCTTAAAAAACGTCTATTCTATTCTATTTAATTGTTTATAAGTGTATATATCCATCTCAACCCCGCTAAATATACTAAGATTTCCAAAATTAATTTTGATTATTTTTTGAGTGAAAAATTTGGTGGACATTTTCTCTTTACTTAGTTTTTGCTTGCCATAAATAGATTTTGAGATAATGGAAAAAGAAAAAAATGCGTCCTTTTAAAGGAGAAAAATGGCCGGCTTTTGAGTGAAAAATTTGAGTTTTTTTTTTCCATTCGTGATTGTGAAGAATTGATGCGTCGGGGAAAAACTTCCCATTAAAAAAATGTTCTCAGTAGTGTACTAATTCTGTTAAAAGAAAGAACTAATGAAATATATGCGAAATGTAGGTACCGCGGAGAAGGGGACCCAGCTGTATGAAAATGGCCTCTTAGGCGAAAAAAACGTCTCGATGAAGTTTTTTTAATTGGAAAAAAATAAACCCACTCGATAGTAGGTACTCAGTGAGACCTTTCATTTGATATGCCATATTCCGGGGATACTTACCCCGCACCCTTAAATTACCGCCTGTAAAAAATTGATTTTCCAATCGGACTTAACCCTACCATGTTATCGGTGATTTCGTGCAAAAATCTAGTACCTAATTTAGAAAAAATAAGTAACGTACTAAAAGAAGTGAGTATGGTGACCGACGGAGAAGTGAAAACAAAAGCTTAGAAAGTATACTGCGATCCCTGCAGAAGGGTGAGCAGTTATTCTAGTACGTTTTCGGAAAATCTAGAACAAATTCTAATATGTTTTTACATGGATTTGAGTACCCACACCACTATGGTCCGAAGTGAAATGGCTGAGCTATAAGCGTAAAACTAAATACCCCCACCGTTTTCCCTCCTCCTGCAAAAAATTAAGAAACCGTAGTACCCTACTTGTCCTTCTAGGCAATTATCTAAAAACCGCTTTGAAATCAAGTAAATCAAATGGGTGGCTTCGGAGATTACCCCTGCAAACGTTTTTTACATGTATAGGGACGAAAAATTGAGATTCAGGCTCCCTCCATTCCGCCGCCTCCCCTACCATAGACCCCACCCTAACCACCTCTTAGCGACCACTAATAGCCCGCGACAGTAGCTTTCATTTACATAAGTACTTAATGGATTTTGTGCTCGTTTTCGATAAGGAGTTATTAGCAAAAGAAGTTGAAACTTTGCCCTCCTGCTCAGCCGTATGGGAGCCCCTCCTAGAAACCAACATCATTAAAAAAATGTGCCACATCGAGACGAACAAACCCACAAAAAATCGTAAAAAAATATATATATTTAAATAATAAAACAACGATGTTCTTTTAGATGTGGCCGCTGCGGCGACAACGGAATAGTAGCTTATCTTACTATGTCGCCGTAGCGGCGATAACGGAGCTGTATGTTTACCTTTCATTGTCACCGCAGCGGCGACAATGGAGTGCAACGCTTTATAAAAATCCCGTGTCACTGTGTTCGTACACGCTAATCTCCGAAACTGCCCAACCGATTTCAATGCATGCACTCTCACTCGTACACGCACACACACACACATGCATACACAAAGTGAAACTCTAGAGTACGGAATCGCGCGACCGAGTCAGATAGTAGCTTAGATATTACTCTAACTAACCCCGCAAACCCACCCCCACCCATCTAGGTATCTATATCATCGCCGGACAACTCCGACGGACTCCCACTATTAATAATATATAATTATATAATACAACTTGTATAAACTTGCCTCCTGCAGTCTGATCTATGCTCCTATGACTGCGTACACAAAACTATTTTTTTTAACAGGTAAACTGGACAGATATCTGTTCAATTCAGAAATTTACTGGGCAGATTGGCCGACGATGTTCCAAAATTTGCCAGATAGAAAAAGTGGCTGATTAAACGTGCGTCAGATGTCATTCGAAGAGGTGGTTTTTGACAGTGAGGAATTGCCACCACAGCGACCATTTTTTTAGCATATCAGGTAGTTTGGTTTTTCCTTCACTTTGTTTTGGTTTGTCAGGATCGTATTGCTATTGTCTTCTGTCTGCTCTTGTGTTCCTGCCTTCTGACCTGAACTCTGACGGCCTGACCGCCCTGACTGTCTGATCGTTTTCATCACTCTAGTTGATTCTCCTTTGCAAGCCTGTTGACTTTTCCGTTGCCTGGAATCCCGACCTATACCGGGCACCACGATAGGTAGATTTCACCTATGACGAGCAAGTTTCGAATATTGACTGCCAGTGGGTTTGGGTTCTTGCAATTCACGATCGCTTTTAGCGAGAACAGGCTATCTGAGAAGATGGTAGAAGTATCCATCTGATGGCCCATCTAGCAGCCTCTAAGACTGCCGCCCAACTCACTGGAGAAAACGTTCGTCCACCTGGCAGTATCATAACAATTGGTGAGCTATTCTAAGTCTGCAATGCAAAGGACTAGTCCGACTGTGTCCTCGTCAGCGTTAAATCTTATTGTTTCCCACGTGATTTAGGGAGTCTGGCTTAAAAGGAATGGTTTAAAGGAGCGTGAAAGTATAGCAAATAAGGTGGTGTGGGTGGGTTGCGGAGGAGCTTTAAAAAAGAGATCACTAGAGAGGTTATTTCTTCCTCGGGTGAAGGAGAGGAAGCCTGTTTCGATGATGAGACTTTGGACGGAAGTGGTGCAACAGGCCTTATAGTGAAATCCTTGCTGTTGAATGAGTGTTGCTTGCACAAAAAAAAAGAAGTTGTTTCTCGATATTGGACGCGGTTTCAAGAAGATGGCCACAGTTTCTCTAGCAAATAATCTTTGTTTGTAGTCCTGATCGACCCTGAAAGCTTTACTGTATGCTTGCTCCATCTGAGATTGTGAGAAATGATATCAGATTCGCCAAAGTTATGGAGACCTTGAATCCAACGCTTGGTAAGGAATGTTAGTAAATCTCCAGTAGAGCGGCCAGTACGAAAGCCATATTGGCGATCGTTAATAAGGTGATTTATTTCTAGATATTTCATATTGGGTGTTAATGACTGTTTCGAAAACCTTCGAAAGAATCGAAGTAAGGGCAATTGGGCTATAATTTGAGGGATCGCTTGCCTTTCCTTTTTTGGGTATTGGCTGAACATGTGCAAGCTTTCGTGCCGAAGTACTTCCGCCCATTCGCGTTCCAGAATTCAATGGCAACTTCGCTGAATGGCTTTCGTTTAGAGACATGTTTGAGACACTTAATCATGACAACAGTAGTTTGACGGATGTACAACGTTTATATTACTTAAAAAGTAATCTTACTGGGGAAGCTGAACAATTATTACGCAATGTCATGGTAAGTGAAACCAATTATACCGGCGGATGGCAGTTTTTGAACAAACGCTTCGAAACGAACGTATCCTGGTTAATACATATTTAAATAAATTAACTAGATTGCTAGGAATCACGAAGGAATCAGCCACTTCTATTAAGGGATTATTGATTGTGCCACAAAAGCAATTAGAGCACTAGAGAACTTAGACAGACCTGTCCATAGTTGGGAAGATTGGCTTGCGTTCATCATTGCTGAAAATTGGATCCAATTCTGCGTAAAGAATGGGAAAAATTAATCAATAACGCAACTTAGGTTCCCAAATTCGAAACTTTACGAGAATTTTTTGAAAGTCGTCTTCAGACGTTAGAAGTAATAAATAGTTCAGAATCTCTACAGAAGAGAGAAGCTACTCTCCGTCGTAATGCGATAACTCACGTTAGAGCTCATGATGTCATCTCATCAGGAAGATGTGTACATTGCAGGGGAAATCATATAATGATGTATTATTCTACGTTTCAGAGATTGTCCATTGCCCATTCGTCTCAAAAGAAAAGCTTTGTTTTATTTGCAGAATGCAAGATCACTCAAGTCAACATTGTCCTTCTCAACATAGGTGCAAAATATGTGACAGTCGTCATAACATATTGCTACATCGTGACACAATGGGTTCTATTGGTTCCAAGGATTTTAGAATTCCACAAGCAGAAACTTCAAAGCATGCAAGAAATAATATATAATTAACCTTCCTGTTACTTCTTCGCATGTCGCTAAAGAAGACTCTTCTATTAAACAAGTGCTACTTACAACCGCTCAAATATTTGTACGAGCACCTAGTGGAAAGACTTTCAAAACTCCGTGTTCTGATAGACCAAGCATCAGAGTCATCATTTATTACTTCTGAATTGGCAAAGAACTTGAAGCTGCCTTATGAGGCTACCGTCGTGCCAATACTTGAAATAGGTCGAAGACAGCTAATATATCTGTTTTTTTTATATACTAACTCACTACGATGCAAGTGAATCAATAACCACTGATGCATATGTGCTGCCTACCATAACTCGAGAGATACCCTCCCGAAAAGTCTCTACTACGCGAACTTGGTCTCATGTAAAAGGTCTGACGCTTGCAGACCCGAGGTTCTACGATTGATATCTTAATCGGAGCAGATCATTTAAACGAAATTATTCTGACTGGTCTCCATAACACGAAACGTGGGGATCCCATGCACAACGAATGACCCAGGGATGGATTCTAAGCGGTTCAATTTCGCTTAACACAATTCAATATTCGCTTTTGAATGATCATGGACCCAAGCAGTTGGTTACGCTCCACAGCAAGATTTGAGAAAGCATCAATGCATAACTCCAACGATTCTGGGAAATTGAAGAAGTGGATCAGGTCATACCGCTATATGCTGAAGATAAATTTTGTGAAGAATTTTTTAATACTTCTTATCGACTAGATAATTCAGGAAGATTTGTAGTTAAACTTTCACTGAAGACATTACCGCTTGACCTTAGCGCACTCGTAAGGCTTCACTACGACCATTATACCAGGTTGAAAAACGGTTTAGCTTTAATCCGATATATCAAGAAAGGTAATTGACTTTCATGCAAGAGTATCTCCAATTGGGACATATGCAACCAATACCGAAAGAGGAGGTATTGAAGACAGAAAACGTATGTTATTTACCACACCATGGAGTATTAAAGGAAGAGAGCTCTACGACTAATCTA
The DNA here is from genome assembly GCA_963930735.1 of Dioctria linearis. Lineage (NCBI taxonomy): Eukaryota > Metazoa > Arthropoda > Insecta > Diptera > Asilidae > Dioctria > Dioctria linearis. The sequence goes on along the minus strand of OZ005743.1, from coordinate 99,196,328 downwards.
GACGTTGTATTCAATGGGTCCCAACAAAATTTAAAAGGTGCATCTATCAACTACTTCCAATATGTTGGTCTTAACCTTCAACAGGATCTGTGTGCGGTGCTGTTGAATTGGAGAAAGCTTCAATTCATTCTTTGTACTGACATACGAAAAATGTACAGACAAATAAAAATAGACAAAATACATCAAGAACTGCAGCGAATACTTTGGAGGAAAAGCACAGATGAATTAACTGAAGAATTTCGACTCACAACTGTCACCTACGGCTTAGTCAGTGCACCTTATTTAGCCATACGGGCTCTTCAGCAGTTCGTTTCGTCGTCGATGGTATACAGCAATTTCCCATCGCCTCAAATATATTGCTCCACAATTTTTATGTGGATGATGCGTTCTTTGAAGCAAAGAGTATAGAGTCCGCTCGGAAAATTCAATGCGAGTTGATAAAGCTATTATCAGGAGGATTCACCTTAAAAAAAAGTCAACTAATGAACCTTCCTTGCTTGATGAGCTTCCAAACCAGAATAAAGAATCAACTTTATTCCGCACTATTGATGAAGACAATCATCTAAAAACGTTAAGCATTCTGTGGCAGCCAGAAACAGCTGAATTCAGGATAAAAGTTGATCTCTATTCAGCACTCTATCCAACTACGAAACGCAAGATCTTCTCTGATATAAAAGATTTTCGATCCACTTGGTTGGTGCTCACTGCAACAATAAACACAAAAATCCTTACTCAAAAGCTCTGGAGATGTGGAACTAATTGGGATGAGGAAATTCCATCAGAGTTAGCTGCTAGTTGGATACCTTACCGTGAAAACGTGCATATTCTGGAGGACATTCGAATCGATCGATGGATAGGTACGCATGCAAGTCATATGTCAATTGAACTCCATGGCTTCTCAGATGCCTCAACCCCAGCTTATTACGCTGCTGTGTATGCACTAGTTACACAGTCATTTGACAATATACTAACAACATTATTAATGGCTAAAACAAAAGTAGCCCCAATAAAGACCGTAAGTCTGCCGAGGCTAGATCTGTGCGGCTCATCTATACTAGCTCGCTTGATAAACAAGTTTAGAAAATCAATGAATCTGACATCAGTTTCCACTCATCTTTGGGCAGATACCACAAAAGTTCTGGCCTGGCTTCGAGGTGAACCAACCCCGTTTATTGCCAACAGAGTATCGGAGATCCAGATATCCTGTTTTTACGCTAAATGGCATCACGTTCCTACTCGCTTTAATCCCGCAGACATTGCCATTCATGGAATACACTCAACGCAGCTGAAAACCCATTCTTTATGGTGGAGATGACCTCAGTTCCTGCGACAAAACTCTTCGTGCTGACATTCGCAGGACAACTGTAGAATTACGAAAAGAGATGCGGAAGCCGAAATTAGTACTGTTCGTACCCACGTGAGTACATTTATTCCTAACTGGGAATTGCTGGGTCAGTATTCAGCATTGGCAAAACTACTCAGAGTAACAGCTTATATTAAACGTTTCGTACACAATACTCGCAAACCTACAGACAAGATAGCAGGTCGAATAAAACCTTGAGAAGTACTACAGTCTCTGCGGTTTTGGGTATATCATAATCAACAACAGAACTTCAACTATGAAAAATTCCAGCAAGCTATCAAGTCTTAACCCTTCTACCGACAGTAATGGAATTCTACTTGTTGGAAGCAGATTGCGACTAGCCGAGTTGCCGTACGACCAGAAACATCCAATGATACTCTCTACAGCATCAAAGCTATCGTCGATCCTTATAAGTGACGCACACCAGAAGACTTTACACGGCGGAATCCAACTTTCGTTTGGATATCTCCGATCCAGATTCTGGATAATTAGCGCCAGAAGTAAAGTAAGGTTATATGTTAATAAGTGTCTAATTTGCATAAGGTATAAAGCTAAAGTATCTTCGCAGTTAATGGCAAGTCTGCCCTCTGAAGGAATTACACCGTCTCATACTTTTGAACATACTGGAGTATACTATCCTGGACCAATCAACGTAAGAACTGCAAAATGTCGAGGATACAAATCTTATAAAGGCTATATAACACTTTTTGTGTGTCTTGTCACGAAAGCTGTGCATAGAAGTTGTTAGCGAAATGACCACAGACGCTTTCATAGCTGCGTATGATCGATTTGAGTCCCGGAGAGGACTATGTACTCATTTATACAGTGATAGTGGTATGAACTTTCTTGGAGCTGACAGAATATTGAATATTGCTTAAAGCAACAGTGTGGAGAGAATGCAGAATATCAATTGACAGAAGGAACTGAATGGCATTTTATACTTCCTTCTGCACGTCACTTCGGCGGCCTTTGGGAAGCATGTGTAAAGTCAATTAAACAGCACATGCTTCGTACAATTGGGAACAATACCCTTACCCAGTGTCCAATGATCCAGACAACTCATCTGCACTAACTCCTGGACATATTTTTGATTGGGAAGCCACTTCTCAGTATTCCTCGACCCAGCATTATAAATGAATCACCTAACCTACTGGTAAGATGGAAGTTAGTGCAATGATAGTATGAAGGAATTTGGAAGATATGGTCAAGAGATTATCTCCACTGCTTACAAGTACGGTATAAGTGGCGAAATCCTATCGAAAAAAATAGGAGATCTAGTTCTTGTTCGAGATGAAAGGTGCCCACCTTCGATTTGGCTACTGGTCGTATACTCCCCATATTCATACTGGTCCCGATGGTGTAGTACGTGCTGCCACAGTCAAATGCAAGAATTCGACTATTCGTCGACCTTTCGTAAAACTAGCCATTTTACCAGTTAATGGAACAACGCTATCATAATATGAAAATCTTCATCAGATTTATTACATCATCTTTTTGAATAATCATTTGAATACTTCATGGCGGGCGGCAGTAATATTCGTTGTATCGCATATCAACGAGGCGGGCGGAATGTTTGGTACCCAAATCAGAAGTGTAAATAAGCATGTTATGCTTAAAAACTAGTTACCTGTAAAAATCACCAACTGTCAAGATGCTTTCTTACAAATTTTGTTTTTATATTAGAAATTGTGTGTAATAAGTTAGACCACGAAAGTTTTTTTTTTTTTTTTTTTTTATGTTATTAAGCCAAGCTCAGGGGATACCCTATGATGCAAAGCACAGCATGGCAGGAAGGAAATAGGGAAAGGATTAGGGGATATGAGGAGAATGGCGGAGGTGCCGATGTATGTCGCCCTTAAACTTCCGCAGATTGTATGCCGGGGGAAAAATAGAAGATGGTAAGCTATTCCACATTCGCACTGTTCGGGATAAAAAAGCATCACGGAATTTTACTGTACGGCCGAAAGTAATTTGAAGGGTTAAGGGATGTGCGCGGTTTGCAGCGCGAGTATTGCGTGCAGGAATCATTCTACAAGGGATTAGACTAGACATTTCATCAGAACATTGACCATGCATATAGCGATAAAGGAGCGAAAGGCATCCAACATTGCGGCGGTGCTCGAGTGAGTCGATATGACAAGTTCTTCTCTTTTGGACAATATCTAATGAAGCTAAGGCTGTGCGACCAGCCCCGGCCCATATATGGGAGTTGTATTCCATTCTAGGTCTAATGTAGGACTTGTAGAGGAGCGCTAGATTTGACGGGCTGAAATATTTCTCACACCTTTTCAGAAATCCAAGACATTTCGATGCTTCTTTGGCAACAGAGAAGATGTGATCTGTCCAGTTTAACTTACTGGAAATATTAATGCCAAGAATGCTTAGTGACGGTGAATCAGAAATTAATGCTCCATCAAAAGAAACGGGTATGGTTAAGTTATGATCTTGTTTTAATGAGATGAGACAGCTTTGGGTCTTAGATGCATTGAATTCGACGCGATTCGCTTTGCCCCAAGCGAGGATATTGTTAAGATCGTTATTCAATGATCTAGTCATGCAATCTCTTTTAGCACATGCGGCGTTCTCCCTAGAGTCCACAAGAGTGTAAAAGGAGTAAGCGAAATCAAGAGTACTGTCATCTGCGAAACTATGGATGGGATTGAAAGTAAGGGAAAGCAGATCATTAATGAAAATTAAAAAAAGAATTGGAGAGATAACAGAACCTTGAGGCACACCGCCATTTATGGAATGCGGTTCAGATGTAACGCCATCTAATACAACACGTATTTGGCGACTAGATAGGAAGCTTTCAATCCATAATAGAAGAGGAGGAGCGAGACCAAATGCTTTAAGTTTGGCTAAAAGGGCTGGATGCCAGACTCTATCAAAATTTAATAAAAAATTTCTGGTTCAATAAAGAATATGTTCAATCTTATACAAAGTTCATTCATCCCAATCAGCGCTTTTTAATCAGTTTATCTGCAAAGAAGATATTTAAGAGCCTGATACTATTTCGGTGTGAAATCTATCCTTTTAGTAATATTAAAACCATTCAAATTATTTGTATCAACACAAATACCTAGAAATACGTCATATGGGAAGAAGAATCAAGCGAGTTACGGACAATTGAAAATTTGTTACTGGCCGACACACTTACGCAGTATGTAGTTTTGTTACGTGCAACGTTCTTGAATAAGACTGCATGGCTTATGACTGCTAGTGTATGGGCACTATAGGATAGTATAATACGATGGGTTGGTTAAAAATATACTCTTTTTTTAAATAGATATTTAGATTGTTTCATAAAATTAACATTTGTTCTTCTAATTAAAATTATTTTGACTTTCATGTGAGCAGAGATACTTACAAAAAGATACTTACAAAAAACTACGAGTTCCTGTTTGAATTCGAATCATTTCGATCGATAAAATTCACCTATAAGGTCTAAACTACTACTGCATTAGTATAGAATAGTGTGCCATTAGTATAAAGGTTTATTCACTAAATAAGAAAAATATAATAAATGTATAAACATTATATAACAGAGCATAAAAACAGATAAAAAAGCATATTTTATATTTATTTATTTGATCTAAGGCAGTTTAAACACATTTTATACGAGAGGTTGATTTAACTATATATAAAGTTTATACAAAACAATTTTATATGAAGTTGTATTATATTAATAAACGCTCTTATAAAATTTTATGAATTGAGAAAGCATACAATTTATTCAAACCTTTTATGGGCCAATATTATTTGTTTATAATATTTACACCTAAAATATAACTGTATATAAAAATAATTCACCAATATTGCACTTCTAGGCAAAAGGGGAATGAAATAAAATAAAACTAATTCCTCTTATTGCTCCTAAACCATGGAGTAAACGTTACTCACTAAAGCATATCACATAAAAAAAACTTATCATAAAAATAGATGAATTGATGAATAATATATTATCATATAATAATACAATTATTGAATATCTATATAATTAAAAATCAATTGCCGCATGTATGTTACATCATCACTTTAGAACGATTTCACCGATTTGGGTCAGTTTTTTGTTGTTGTGTTCGTGATTGTCAGGACAAGGTTTGTAGGAAAAAAATTGCAATCGGCAACCGCTTTTTGGTGTCCCATACAAATCTTTGGTTTTTCACTCTCTATTTGGAAACTGCCTTAGAGCACATTACCATGGAGAGCTTAAATTTTGTACACGACGTTTTGAAAAAAAATTTAATTTAAGTCCAAAAATGGGACCAAACGGGCAACTCCTTCGTAGGGTTACCATACCAATTTTTTTGTTTTTAACTATATGCTTGGGCACCGTCTGAGAACGCGCCGACGACGTCGAGAACTTAAATTTGATGCGTGGTGTTTTTATGGCATTAGTAAATAGCAGTTCAAAAATAGACTAAATATGGCGACTCGTTCTTTGTGTATAAAAACTTTATTTTCAATATATATTGCCAACACAAGTTCAGAACTGGTCCAAATCGGGCGACCCCTTTTTGGTGTTGCCATACAAAACTTTAATTTTATGTTTTATATTTGGGCACTGCCTTACACGTCGACGTAGGGTGCATAAGTTTTGTACACGGGTCTTTTTTCAAAAAATTCAAATTTAAGTTCAAAAATGGGATCAAGAGTATAATTTGTTCGTAGGGTTGCCATACAAAAATTTCGTTTCTAACTATGTTTTTTTAGTACGTATTGTTTTCATAGCACTGGTGTTGCCATACAAAACTTAGGTTTTTCCCTATATATTTAGAACCTGATTGAGAAGGCGTCGGGGTGAAGAGCTTCTATTTTGTACACGGCGTTTTCATAAAAATTGCAAATCCAGGTCAACGGGAAACCCATTCTTGGTGTTGCCATACAAAACTTCAGATTTTCACTATATATGCCTCACCCGTTGACGTAGAGAGTTGAAAGTTTGTACACGGGCCTTTTTTAAAAAAATAATACGTCGACGTACAAAACCTACACTCTCCCACGAATATGAACATACGCACGCACCCACTCACACACACACGCATACACATATTATATCGCGCGCAATTAGTAAGACCTTGTACGCGCGTACTTTTTAATTTGTGTTTTTTTTTTTCATTTCAGGCGTAAGCGGTTATTTAAGCATTTTATTTTTACATTGTCTGTCTCAATTTACTGGTCGGAAGTTGCGTGGATATGTTATTACAGTTGAGTCTTCTCACAACTCCGTAGAGTATCAATTTCATGATCACGCTGTTCTTATGTTTAGTTTTAGTTGGGATTTTGATGAGTTAAGATCTTTTCTTAAAGAAAATATTTGTGGTGAAATTTTATTTGATTTACAAAAGGTACAGTCTCTAAGAAATGCTTTAGTAGGGTACATGTTTCTAAAGAAGATTTGTCTTTGGTTACTAATTTGTCGTATGATAGGCTTAATTTTAATTATCAGGTGTTTAAGTATAGTTTTAATTGTAAATCTTTTAATTTTAGTGATCCTTTTGTTGTGCAAAATCGCAATTGTTTTAGTGTTTTAAGATCATATTATTACGATTTGAAGTGTAAAACTTGTGATGTTGTAATTGATTATTTTTATGGTTTTGTGTCAACTGTTTCTTGGGTGAATGAAGTTATTGATTGGTTTAATGATGGATTGGGCTGTAAGCAGTTGTTTTTGTATGGGGATTCGGGTGTAGTTAGGCAAAAGTTCTCTGATTGAAATTTTGTTGGGTGATTATTTGAAATATGTGAATTATGAATGGTTTTCGGGTTCGTTTTCATATAGTTATTTTATTTGAGGAGATTCATGTTAGTCGTTATGGTGAGGAAGCCTTTATGTGAGGGGCGTAAGTATACTTATCCTATTAAGTTCTTTACAGTTCTTGTTTTGGACAATAAGTTTATGGTTATATTTGTGTCTAATTATTATTGTTCAATGTCTAATGCTATGAATAATCGGTTATTGTTTGTTAATATTGATCCTGTTTATTTTGAGATGGTGTTTTATCGTAATCGTGGGATGATGCGCCTTCGTTGCGTTTTTCTTGCAAGGTTTGGAGGATCCCTAAACAAACGCACACTGTTAAAGTTATACATCAAGCGTATTGCTTTCAGTATTCAGGTTTTGCTCAAGTGTGACATTCTGTGATTTTTGCGTCTCCGTTAGATAATTTGATAAGGATTCTATATTGGATAAATTGTGTACTCAGTGTAAGTATTTCCGTATGATGAAGGGTCTTTGTTATGCTAAGGATTTTTTTTATATAAACAGAGGGAGGTTGTTTGTGCTGATAAGAGAAGTCAGAATTGGATTTTGTTAGATGTTCAGAATTCTGAATCTAAAAATGTTCTACCTGATGTGTCTGAGATGCAGGTTTTGGCTGTTCGTACAACTGATAGTTCTATACCTGTTATTCGTTTTATTGATCGATTGACTGCTGTTAATAATAAGCCTTCTGTGTCTTCTATATCTGGGAAGTTAACTGAAACAGAGTGGCCATGTTAAGCATCTTCATAGGAATTCTGTTCTGAATGTGTCTTTTATTCCGCGTGGTAGTTCTGTTGATTGTGATAATTATTTGAAGGAAGATGGTTATTTAAATTTGCCTCAGGTGCTTAAAGGGATCAAGAATACTTTTCGTCGTCCTGTTGTATATCCTACGAGTTATGTTGATAGTGGTCCTGATAATCGTTCAAAACTTAATTATTGTTATTTGAAGTGTTCATTGTATTATTATATAACCGTAGAGTATTCTGGAGAGTATATTCGATTGCATAGTTATTAATTTTTAGATCTTATGGATATCGGTTTGAATACCGAAGAAGACGTTACTTCTAGTACATAACGTGGTATGCTGATGTCTTTTTGTAGAAATAAATGCAGACACATAGTGAAACCCTAGAGTATGGAATCGCGCGATCGAATCAGATGATAGCTTAGATATTATGCATCTCTAACCACCCCACCTTTTCAACCCCCACCCCCACTCATTTAAGCATCTATATTATCGACGAACAACGCAGGTGTGCTCCCTTAGTAGTTCCATAAAAAAAAATCAGCGTTAGGCCAATGTACTTATCTGGTATATCGTAAGACTTTAAATTAATCTTCTTTTTATACATCATCAGAAATAATTTTTCTCCCAAAGCGAATGACAGTTATCAGCTGAGATGGATTCTAGTAAAATCCAGATGGTATTGATGCTAGAAATTGCGCACAAGTTTGCGATCGTAGTGTGTATTCTGGAACTCTCGAATAATGAAATGTGCTTTTTAGCATATGCGTATATGTAATGACTGGAAGTACTTGGCCTGCACCTTGGCCGTGGAATGATGCACCGTAATTACGCGACCTCGCTGATTCTTGTGTGTATGTGTATAACCATGTACCCAATTATGATTTTGGCAAAAGTACAGGTGAATAAAACACAACACGTGACACAGAAATATAGCAATTAATATCGCTTCTCAGGCGCGCACAAATCATTTGTTGTTATGGAAAAATGCATTACTTTCAACTTCAACCTTCTGCACAATGTAAATAAGCCTCCCTAATAAAAGTTCTATTCAGCAATTTTGTTATTTAATTCCTTGTGCCTTTACCAGCATAAAAATCTAAGTACTTCCTTTAAGAAAATTGTTTATATTTTATTACTCTAACATAACGCTACACATAACAATGAGAAAATGCGTTGAATTCTGTTTCTTTCATTTTTCTGTGTGTTTGCTCACAGGGAAATGAAAGGTCACTTCAAAGTGGGAGCAAATATGTTGTTCTTAAATTAGATCTACTTTTGTTTGAAACTGCTTTTCTTTTGAAAATGTATAAAAACCTACAGTATAAATTATACTACCATAAAGGCAACAAATTTGCCTATAAAATAGGCTAATATTTGAATTACCTTTGAATTATAATTTAAAAGTTATGAAGAGTTAAACACAGAAAACCTTTGCCGTCCGTTCGATTCACAGCGCAGTGAGCAAGCGCAGCTTGATTAAAGCATTGATTAAAAAATACTTTGAGTCATGTTTGAAATGAAAAAACTGAATTAATTGATATGGAATATTGGAAATATTTTTTAATTGATAGAAGCATTACGGGATTATATAAAAAATGGTTAACATTGTCTTTTTGTCTTTATTATACTTAAGAAGTTACTGTGTGTTAAACATTGAAAGACTTATTTTTTTCATATAACTCAATAGGCAAGCACAAAGCTCTGATTGCTTTCTAGTGTGATTTGTGGTATGAAGGCAACAGAATTCAACGCATTTTCTCATTTTTATGTACACCCAACATAAATATATTTAATAAGCAAAAACTCGAAAAGGATATAATCTCCTGTATTTCTGTTAATAGTAGCTTCGTCGACAAGCTTTATTTGAATTCCCCCCGATTCTCAACATCTCTAACTTGCATGAGGGAAGTGATCTCAGAGCCTTAGAGATTTTATTTATAGTCCTTACGGATTCGTAGGATTGTCAGCTGTTTCTGTCTGCTAACAACAGTGTTTACTAGCCACTTGTAGATGAATTGATGGTCTTTGTTGTTTCTTATGTACTTATTTCTCTATACGACGACTACTAAATATATGCAGGGATGTCAACTCCAGAAAATTTTCACTTTTTATTGTAAAGGCGATTTATTGCCTGGCCTCGTCGTCGTCATGGTGTATGTATGGGCGGCAAAGTTCAGCATACGGCACATGATTGCTCCGTTATACCCCGAATATCGAGTAGAATGATCAAGGAAAATACTCTTACCGTACCGCGTACATACTGTCTATGTAAACCAAATCTTGCTGCCTATAACCAGTAAACGCTCTTTTCTGACAAAAAAATCACATTCTAATTTCAACATGAAGGTGATTGGTGTCTGTCTGATGGCAACGTTAAGGTGTTCGATTCACCGACATAATACTTCACTTTTTCGTTGGAAGAAATGCTCTTCGCTTAAATACCTCTTTCGTTAAATATCCTGCACTTTACTCAAATTATGTGTTAACTTTTTAAATCTATTTATTCGTCCACCGCCAGCAGTCTGTTCACTTCTCTAATCAAGACTCGATTACCGCCAAAAAAAACCCTCCTTGCCGGATGCTTCTTCTTCTTTTTTCTTTCGGGTGCGTTCAGCGCGTATGGCACCCCATCCATATAGGACACAGTGCGCACACAGCTCATGCTGCTACGGGTCGCGTAGACGTGTACCTAGCTCAGTGTAGCATATTGCTACATGCAATACGCTACGACCATAAGATCTGACCGCACTTTACTTAACTTGTCCAACCTCCACCACAGCAAGAGTTCAAGTGAGTGAGTATGCTGTTTGTAGGAATGTTATTCGGAGTTCGCACCAAAGATAACCTAATATTAAGTCATTAAGTTAACTTTGGTTCGGACTGTGTTCCATCAGGTCTCCATCTTCTATCTCTTCCATCGTCTATCTCTGGCTGTTTGTCTTAATATAGCTTTTAGTGGTACAGTTTCTTGCTTTAACTTTTTCGAATAAATATATTTTAGTACTGCGAAGATCCAATCTTTAAATAGTATGGCTGCTACAATATCAAGTATAAACTGATTTCGAGCTTGGTCATACAACTTCAGGAAATTTATGTTTACATTTGGAAGAACGCTGAAATGGCTTTCGTTGATTCCTGGTGTCGCTAGATCTTTTTAGAAGAGCATGAAAATTTATGATTTCGATTGCTTGAATGAAGTGTGAACTTTTTCAGGGCACTGAAAAAAATTATAAAATGCCTCATGAGTTATGATGACACTGTGGTATTTCTGTCATCAAGATAGTCTTCTGCAGACGTGTAACGTTTCACGTTTGCTACCAGCGCGATTCATTCCGTTCATATCGCCTCAAACCCAACTAGGTTTGCTACCAGCTCGATTCTTTCCGTTCATATCGCCTCAAACCCAACTAGGTTGGAGTGCTTTGCTGAACATGTAACTATCGAACGAAACTTCACCAGAAGCATAGCATATGATGTTATTTGCATGGTGTAGTAAAAGAGGTCAGAAAGTCTAGTTAGTTTTTCTACAAAGCAATCCATATAGTTATTAAAAAATAGTTATCCTTGAAGCATCGCGATGAAGGCGGTAACAATTTTAATCTTCGCTTTGATAGCTGGGATACAAGCATAGCAGGCAGGTTATAGCATCTAGCTGATACCACAATCGGGAGTGTTGTTCGAGCGTCTCGGGCTGGTTAATTTCTACACGAAACATTGGACTATCCTGTCTAAGTTTCAAACACCAGATCTTACTGAAGACTTAAAATTCGTCAGCAACTGCAGCAGTTTGATCAGCGGATTATGTGCAGACGTAACCGACACTGGAGGCGTTGCAAGGTTAAACAAACAAAGTTAACATGTTAAAATGTAGCTTTTTTAACATATTAACTTTTTACTCGTTTATAAGAATTTTATTGAAATATTTAAATAGTTAGGAGGGAGGTTCTAAATACTGTTCCGGGTGCAACAAAGTTCGCCCGATCTTTCTTGATCATAAGACAAAAACATAAAAATCTATTAATTGTGAAACATTTATAATGTTATGCTTTTATATTTCGTAAGGCGTTAAACTAATCAAGTAAAGAAATAAAAACATATACAAAACAAAAATAAACAATGAATTATTCCTTTTGAAGCAATCGCGGGTGCAACGTGAAATTATCGCGGAATGTTGAGGGTTGAAGAGTCATTGTTGGAGATTCGTAATTAAAAATTCGTCGTCTGAAACATCACTAACAACGAAGGATTTACTCTGATCCGATACTGAAGGCACAGATATATCGGGACACATAATTTCTTTTTGTATTTGGTAATTTGTAAGAGGTTCCAAATCCTTATCGTCCCAATCAGTTTCTGTTTCAGTGGTGGTTTTCGGAGATTCAAAGCTAATGTGCATTTGAGATGAGACAGTGAGGTTCGTGCCTGAGGAATACTATCGCAGTCTTCAGATTGGAAGAAATGTTTTGATTGAATGCCTGGTATATTTTTCAGCCCTTCCCAGTTATTATACAACATGACCATCATTAACTTTAACTTCTTCTTTTGCTACGAATATAAAGAAGAGAGACTGCGTGTCAAATCGTAGAATTCTTGGGCACTGTTGACGATGGCTCTCCGGGACTTAACAGCAGTCCACACTGATATTTTGACGCTTCCACCGATTCCATCGACGGCATCTTTTCCATGTGAGACAGCGAAAAAGTTCCATTGGATATGAGCGAATCCATATTCTGCTTTCAGTGCATTCATGCTTGCCGATTCTTGAATTGAGTAGCGCTATTATCGCTAAAGATATATAAAAATGTGGCGTTATTAATGATCGACTTGATGTACTCAAATATTTTTTGCAGATAGCAATGTAGAGTGTATATAGTTACTGTGGCTTAATTCATCACTTACTATGACTACTGAATGGAGTCTATCGGTAATCCAAATACAGCACGTGAAAAGCGAAACTTATCCACGAGATCCCAATGTGCTGATTGTATTCCGTCTTGACTGATCAGCGCATAATGCTCGGTAAAGTCTATTTGTTAGGTTAGGTCTTGTTTTGCATTTTGACGATTACTTTCAAAATGAACATTTTTAACAAAAGAATGGAGGTTGAATTTAGCAGTGTTGTCATGTAGTTCATCCAGGGCTTCATTGAAAGGTTTGGTAATTACGATCTATTTTGGTCTCTGATTCTGAAAGATCCAGCCCTCCCAATTAACACTGGGATTGGAATCAACGTTTATTTAAATTCAACTAATATTATACTCTTAAAAACGATTGATTTAAGTTTGCCTTTGATTTCTTCTTACTTTTACAAAATTTCAAAACGTGAGCACTTTATTTCTGTGAAAAATACAAACTTTTATATCTTTTGATGCTTAAAAAATAACAACAAGTACCTACTTACATCTTTTGACACATCAGAATAAATTAATATTGTCACTAACACGTTTAGCGGTAAAATATAACCACAACTTGTCAGTAACAGATATTTCGCGCTAGTGTTGCCCGGTATGATTTTGCAATTTCGACCAATTCTTCGAATGATAATGTTTCAAGCGCGCCAAAAATTTCAATATTAAGTAAAAGCCAAAAATTTGTTTTTATTCATAAATTTTCTTCTTTGCATTGATATAACAAAAAAGTAACGAATACTGTGATTTATAAATTAATGTCGAATGACGTATATAGCGTAGCGGAATCGGCCAGCACAATTAATTCTCAAAGAAAAAGTCAGCGGACAGGCTTTACGTGAGTTGACTGCGCTTTCAAGTTTTGCTAACATTTTTTTTTTATTTTTCTCGACGAAGTTTCATATAGTTTGGAATAATCTCTGGATTGCACTTATATTGTTTTGTTTTGTTTGGGCGAATGCATAAATTAGCATGGCATGCACATAATATCGGGAATGGATTGATCAGCTATTTGATTTGTATCATGCGGATAAAAACTGATATCGAATAAATGATTAATCAATTCCCAACATATTTATGTATGTATAAGCTGGGCAAATTGGTGTTGAGGTAGCGTTAATAAATGTAAAAAATTTATATATATTTGTACATGTGGGTAAAGTATGTAAATGAATCTGGTCACGTGTGAGATTCCAAACTCCATACACCACACCCGTAATTCTCTGCTCTACCCTCTGGTTAACTACACCCTTCGGAATCTCAGCTTTACCACTTACATTGACATAGCCGTACAAGCTACTTCCGCAACGATTACTCGTATATTCAGCTGTTTATTCAATTTCAAATGATGCGAATATATTTTGATATAGCCGCAAGTAGTAAACTGAATCACAAAAGTTTTTGATGTTTTTAAGAGCTTTTTAGTATGTTCGAACTAGGGGAAGGTACAAGAGTTCAACGCTGGTGGTGATGTTCCCATGGTCCTAGTGGCCCAATACTCCCCTACTCTTAATCTAACCTAACCTAACCTGTAAAGACATATAAAATATAAGTGATGACTCCTAGCGTCTCAAGCAATAACGACGTGCTATCTTTCAGCTGTACCGTGCATACTTCAGATATATATGTGGCAGTCATACTCATGAATTCCGCAAATCACTTGCTAATTTCGTCGTCCGCACGTTTTTTCTTAGGATACCTTCGACCTAGGCGTTCTTCTAGACATTGACCGTGACGTACTCGCTCTTGAATTGTGTGGCGAATCTGTATTGTCAACGAAATACTCCAAGTTCTGTAAATAAAAGTACTGTTATAACTATATAAATTTTCAACGGATAATCTAAACGTAAGGTCTGGGAACGCCATATTCATTGAGGAAACTGAGAAGCTGCAAGTATTTCAACTTCCTTTTAGCTTCAGATGCAGAGCTCACTGATTCAAAGTAGTCTTGTCGGCGATAAAAAAAAATATGTAAGTATCGTGGTGATTCTTCCACCTTCTTCTGCAGTTGTCAACTGAAAATATAAATTAAAACAAACTAAATAAAAAATATCACAACTTTACCATTTGTACTTAAGCACCTCGCAATATCCATCCAAAATCATATCTTATTTGTCCATTTGAAAGGCCGTACTGGGTCTTCTTCACAAATAACTTTTTTCTAAGGCAAACAACACAAATTGTTAGGGTGATTTCCCACTGAATCGAGTACAAACAGAACAAGGCAGAGTTTTCTGTTTGAAAATTGGCAACTCGTTTTTACACTCAATATACGTGTGGCGCAATTAGAACCTTTCCAACTGAACCGAGAAAAACAAAGTTAAAATGTTTGCCAATCGAAGAGAAGTCGTCTGACACACAAGAAGTACTATGTATGAATCCTGGATGCCATGCTAAATTCCGAACCACTAATAATAAGTAATATGTAGATTGCATTGGATTTTTTTTTTAGAATTTGAAAAATTTGATAAAGAAAATCAAGTAAGAATGTATACAGGAAACATGTATATACAAAATATTTATAAGATCGGTTGGCACCTTTCACCCTTAAAATTGAAAAAAAAAACAGGATTTCTTTATGAAACGAAATTTTACTCATGAAGGAAATGAGGATCGAAGTGCGCTCTTAACCCCTTGACCCGTACTGTTTGTTTGAGAAATTTGCTTATATGTAACCCCTTAGAGATTCACATTTCTCTTACACTCATATGGTATAATTTAGTAACAAAAACAATGAAACTGCATCACCAAATGTAGAAAAATTCAGACATTTTCCTAACATTTGTTATGCTACGCTTTCATCCTGGGAGTAACTTTTACCCATTTATTGTTAGCCAGTACGGCGGTCGACGAACATTACGAATTTTAATAGTGAGAATTTTACTTTTGTGGCACTAACTGGAAACTTGTCATAAGTAAAAGCTGACTGTAAACACTGATCATGTATGTATGTACTCTAATTCATAAATTGAAATTTTAATAAGCGAGAAATAAGATTTATTTGAATTATTAATTTACCACTGCTGATAAATTTTTAAATTTATATTTAATATTTCCATTTTTAAGCATTAACTATTGACAACTGCACAGACATCGACCGATTTGGATCAAGTCTGAAACCAACATTGCCCCAAATCTTGGACACAATAAATTCTAATAGCTCTTTTGCCCAATTTGGGCAGCAAAGAGCAGAAAAAAGCACCTCTGACCAGCTTGGGCAGTAATCTTCAACAATTCCAGAGCATATGAGAAATACATGTAGTTCCGATTAACTCAGAGACGACCAGCCCCAGCGACCACCTATCGGGCTGGCGCTGTTCGTCTGTCTCCCAAGTTCGGCTCTGACCCCTTGTTTATACTGCAGCGGCTGATGGTGAAATTAGAATTTGACGAATCCCAACGGCGAGTTCGTCGGCCGCCGGCAGTTTGTCGTCGTAGATTTGAGCATTTGCATAAAACTCTGGCTTTTGGAACTTTGATAGCGAATTTTTTTGGTCGTTTGCCGTCGGCCGCCGCAATTGTGCTTAAGCCTTTAGAAGTAATTTGGGAAATATTTGGAAGAAAGTGTTAAAAGTATTTTTATTTCACAGTCAGCGTCAAAAATAATAGTTCGCGTAAAGTTTTGCATTAAGTACCTACTCTCTATTACCTCAGCCAAGAATAAAAGCGAAAGTAGTATAGTAAATATTTTTACTACCAAATTATCATTACACGTATATCACACAAACGGTAAAAATATATATATTATTAATAAAGTATTCTATAGGGGGCATCAATTAAGAAATTGAGAAAAATAGAAGATGCATGTTTGTATGTAATAATGGATTGAAGATGAAGTTTCCAATAAGCTCTATGAACAAGGAAGTAAACAACATATGAATAACATAATAACATTTAAGAAATCGAAGGCAATTAGCAATTAACATTTTATTGCAGCTTTAAAACTATGTGGGGATCTACTTAAAACCGTAGCAAACTGATAATCATCCTGGAATCCAAGCATTCTGAAATTTGCTTTGGAAATATGTTAAATAACGAAAAACATTAGATCTGGCTTGTTGCGAGCTGTGGTGTCCTAACGCCCTGAACAATATTATTCAACTTTTCCTATCATTACCCAAAAAACCATGTATATATCTACTGGCGAATAACCTCCTATATATCTACATATGCACATATTTCCTCAAATGTGAAATTTTCTTTCCTAGTCCAAGATAGATACCTTGTCAATAACACACATAGCCAAAGCTTGACGCAAGATTCTTTATCATAAAATAAAAGGTCAAAAATCGGTCAGTTTATATTTCTGCACATTAAATCCTTTTTCGTTTTCTTTGCCATAGCTTAACCACTGATTGATCTTATTTCTTTTAAGGGTCCCACAGAAACATATGTCGTACCCACCAATATTCGCAGTTCATATAATTTTTCATTCATACATGTTCCGTTTCAACTCCTTACTGAAACCTGACCCTTTAAAGTTCTACGTTGTGTGTTTTGTAACTGGGAGCACATTCGCCCCAATGAAATTTTATTTTCACCCATACCATTTTCGATCAACATATGACCAAAGGAGCGTAGAGACATATCGAACAATCCAAATTTATTGGAGTCGACGGAGAGGATTTAAAAGTCATTTTCAGCTTGAAATCATATGGGACCACCCCTGAAAAGGCTTCTTGGTTGCCGGTTTCTTCACTTCTATACTATTTTAGGAGCAGATTTATGATTGTAACAAATATCTTTTGTCCACGAAGAACTTATCGGCTTAACGTAAAAAGGAGATATTTAGAAATTCTTGCTAATTGGGTTTTGTTGAAAATGTCGCAGGGATTTCGTTTAGATGGGGAAAATTTATTATGGATGAAGTCCATGTACTTCCTAAATACTTCTCAGTCCGAACATACTTTAGAAGATGGAAATTCCTATAAGTTCACTTTGTAATGACATCTGCTTTAAAACGGAGACAAAATGGGCGTTATAGGGGCGAAACAAATTTATTTTAACAGCATTTCCCATCGCACAAAAACTCTAAAGGTAGGTATACTTTTGAATTTATCATGCCAAGGTACCATGTTCTTATGATTCGTCTCAATATTATACGAAATCCCACTTAAGCGATAACTAAATCTTCAGGGATGTTGACTTCCGTCCTGGCCTGCAGAGAGCATAGTGTATTCCAAAAAATACACGGTACAATATTATTGCGGAAGCAGGCATCTACCTTAACATAGCAACAGGATGCAACACATGCTTGGTCTGGCAGCATGAAGACATTTTCCCTTCGTGTTTTCTGCCAACATGTTGAAGCTCTCCTGTCACGCATATAAAATTCATGGAGAAAATTAATTTATGAGCTGAGAATCGTATGATTCAGGACACTCTGTATAAGTAGTATGTATGTGAATATACTTGATGTGGTCGTATACATGTAAATGTATTTAATAATTATCAGAGAAATGAATTACCAAGTAGAGCCGGGAGGCTCTAGGGTTTGGGATTATAAAATTTTAACAACTACTCAATGAGTCGTATGCACATACATAATAACAGTATTAAACTAAAATGTAATCTATTAATAGAAGCCATTTCTAAACTAAACTACATATGAAACCCTTTTATTAATTCAATACATACGTAACAATTATTAAAATGAATTGTAACGTGCAAAACTGAACCAATGTTGCTTTACTAAGGCGTGATTTAATCTTCATTTCCAAAGTTTAAGCTGCAGTTAAAATATGCATTTTTTTTTAACTCACATAATCTGCACTTACAATAAAACCTAGAAATAACAGACAAAACTAAGATTTTATAGTAAAAATTCAAAGTTAAAACTGACTCTGTATTGCACCAAAAATGTCAAAGAAAATAAATTCATTTTAAAAAAGTATCAATATTTGGTCCATATCCCTCTAACTGCCTTTATACGTCTGGGGATGCTTTCAACAAGTTTTTCGCAATAACTTAAGGGGGTTCTGTCTCATTGTTCCTTAATCCTTTCCCAGAGCACTGTGAGGGAAGACGGCGGTGAACTATATTCTTTATATAATGCCGATCAAATATGCCCACAGGTTCTCGATCAGATTCAAATCAGGGCATTTGGCAGGCCAATCTAACACCGAGCAGGGCCAAGGTTGACTAATTTTTGTTGTGTGTTTTGGGTCGCGGTCATGTTGGAAAACGGATTCCTCGGTAGATATGCGCATTTTACTAATTATATTCGGGAGATGGTGGTTCACTATGTTTCTATATATATACTGGCCCATATTACATTCAATTAAGTGAAATTCACCAACACCATAGCCACCCATACAGCCCTATAATATTATACCACCACCGCCGTGTTTTAGAGTTCGCTTCACGTGTTTTGGTTTAATGTCTCCCCTTACCGTTTCCATACACAAGAGCATCCATCAGTGCAAAATCTATTAAATTTTGTCTCGTCTGACCATATGACATTTTTCCACTGAAAGTGTGACCATTGCTCATATTTCTTGACGAATGACCATCTTGACTTACCATTCTTCTTTGAAATCGAAAGTTTGTTTATCTTTTCTATAGCATCTATATTCAGCTTATGAAGAGTTCGATTAGCTGTTCATCTGCTTGTGCATTTCCCTGTCGACTTTTCTAATTCTTTTGCAGCTTCTGATGCTGAAGAAACAGCTACTCTAACCACATAACGAACAAGACAACGTTCATCTTGGTCAAAGAGAGAGAACCTTAGGCCAGCCATTTAAAGACTTTGGGATATCACGAAAGTTTTTTTTTAACTGACTTACACTTGATTGACTCAGACCACATTTTTGAGCAATAAATCGAGAAGATTTCCCTCCTGCAGTAATTTGGAAATTTCTTCCTCCACGTTTTTTGATAGAGATTTCATTCTTAATCTAAAATAAAATATTTGTGCCAAAACAAAATTAATCCAGATAAATATTTTGCTTAGAATGGACAACTAAGTGCACTTCAGAAACAAAACTTTTCTAAAAACCACTCTAAGCTGCGAAAATGACACTATCTATGACTGGAGCCGCTTTAACCAAATGTTGATGCAAAATTGAGTCACTACAAAGAACACAATTTCTTGGAAACCAAATGCGCTTTACTTGAAATAACAGTTTTCATTAATTACTTGTTATGAATCACGTATGAGATATATAATTTTACGTCAGTTATTTTTATGTAGGGGAAGGTGCTGTACCGTGGTACCTTTTTTGAAACAGTCTTTTTTTTGACAAAACTAATGGCACAAATCTTAAGCAACCGATTATTATAGATTGTCTAACCCATAACCTTTCCAAAAATAGTCGAATATGCAAAATTTACAAATTTATGTTTTAGGATATATGAAAGGAAATATGAGGGTCCTTCTTTCTGTCCAAGGTACAACATGCAGCTGTACCATGGACAGTGGGGTATTGTACCTTGGGCATTTGTAATTTACTAAGAAGAAATGATGGCATATCAACAGAGTTAAATTAAATAACACTCCTTATTCAATCAAGAATAACAATATTTGCAAAGCCATTTACTAAACAAAAAATTGCTGTAGATATACATACGTCTTTCATTTATTTTTTAAATAAAGGCCGATTTGTGGCTTTTTTCGACATGACCGTGGTGCAAATATTTGAAGTGTCCAAGGTACATACTCCTTGCAAAAGAAACAAAACTGCCTGTGAAATATTTTAAGATGCACAATTCACCACATGATGCACGATTTATAATAGTACATATACACAAGTTTAACCTTAGTTATGAAAAGAATAGAACTCCAACACTTTCAATTCTTAATCACTTGAAAATATTTACTTTTTTTACGACTTTTCTTTAAAACGTAATAACTGCATATTTTTCCGACAAACTATTTCCCAGAATAGCTTAAGTGTCATCTGGTGATTAGTAAAATCGGATAAAAGTGAGTTTATGTAAGTGGTAGCTACAGTTCGTGTGGAAATTGAAATGACCAAGGTACACACATGTCCAAGGTACAGCATCTTCCCCTACTTACAAAATAAAATAAAATTTATTTTCCGGAAATGGTTCAGTTTTGCTCCTTACGGTACATATTTTTCGTCAACATTTTGATAAAACACAACTTTCTAGTCACTTTTTATACAAAAATTTTGGATAAGAAGACGATGAGAGCGCAGTTTTTTGTCAATTTTTCATTTTAATTGAAATGAAATTAGTGCAGAGTTTTATTAAAGCCTTCTATAGGGCAGTAGTGCAAAGTTGCTTGTATATACCACTTCTCAAGTGAAACGAATTCAGCAAAACAGATTAAATAAAATAGTTCGTAGGAAATAATAAAGTAAATAGTAATAATAATAAAATATATTAAAAAAACTTTTAAAATACATAAATTGTACTAAAAAGGAAAAAATATTTTTTTCTTTTTTGTATTTCCGAAGGTAATTGTTACAAAACAGAAATACCTACTTTGAAACTATTGTTACAAGTGCTGACATTTTAATTAAATAAAATCGGTATAATGAGTGTGCTATTGTCTATGTATGTATGCGACGTTTTCTAATTCTTATTCAAAAAACCGCTTACAGTAATCATTATCTAAGATGCAAGATTGAGGTTATGTTTGCTCTAATAATAACTAATTAGACAAAATTTTAAATTTTCAATGCATTGCTTATTTCCAAAAAGTGTCCAAGATCATTGTCTGCATCCACAGGGAAGTAAAGACTCTCAATTAAGAAAATCCCAAATTTATCTTGGGTTTAACGGAATCGATACGCAAAAAAAATACTAAGCAATGACATTCCGGAACGCAAGGAACTAAAAATGGAATACCTTGGAGTGATGCGGATCGATCTGAATGATAAAAGAAATAATCCCATAATCTTATAAGATATTATGAAATACAATATTTAGTGTGAACTTATTTTTACATTTGTATTCATTTTCGCAGTATTTGTTTTAACACAGAAAGTTGCGATAAATAAATGGTCCATGCCTACTCAACATGAAAAATGGTTTCCCAAATATAGAAAAAAAATTAAAAAATTCTTTTCCCGAAAAAAAAGGATATTATTCCCCATAGCATAAAATAAAATAAAATAAAATCGGTTACCATCACAAATAGGCAAACCAAAGTCTACATAATTGATGGACTTTTAAATTACTAATCCATGCTCAGAAATTGGGTTTATACTTAAAAGGTTAATCAATGCAAGGTCTTGAATTTTAAGCAGACTTGGGAATAATTTCTGATGAGTTTGGATCAGTGGTGTTACTAAGGATGTATGGGGCCACCAAAAATTAACATAGGTAGGTACTTGTGCAGGAAAATTTAATTTGTTGTGTCAATTGTAAGGACATATTTTCTGAGCTTCGGATGTATGACATTTCCCATAATTTTGTACGAGGAGACGAAATTATTCCCTTCTCCCTTTTAACTTTTATACCCTAGATGAAATCTATAGGGTATACTAAGTTTGCCATTTCGTATGTAATGCACAGAAATAATGATGATAAAGCAAAATGGATTTGACACCCACGTATAAAATTAAAAGTTATTTTGATTTTTGCATGTCCGTCCGTCCGTCCGCGTGCACCTAGAGAGCTGAAATTTTGTACGCGGATCTTAAAACAAAAAGTAAAATTAAGTTCGAAAATGAGGAAAAGCGGTCAACTCTTTCGTGTGGTTGGCATACAAAAATTCCGTTTTCCACTATATATTTGGATACTGCCTGAGAGCGCGTTGACATAGAGAGTTGAAATTTGGTACATGGTGTTTTCATAGTAATAGCAAATAAAATTTAGAAAATGGAATAAATCGGGCAACCCTTTCTTGGTGCTGCCATATAAAAAGTTAGGGTTTTTACGGATTCTGTGGAATCGATCAGTCTTAGACATTTTATTGTACTAAAAACTTCTTCAGAATATGAAATCTCATAAAATTGGTTGTAATCATATTTTCAGTCCCAAGAACCGTCCTAGAAATATATGCGAAAAACCACTGCAAGAATCAAAATTTCTCAAATGGGTTCTGGTGACTCTGGGAAACTCCTGAAACATCTAGCAGTAACTAGTGCCAATTATACTGCAGCATGGGAAATATTAACATCGCGGTATGAAAAAAAAGGCTTTTGGTAAATTGCTACTTGAACTCTCTTATGTCAGTATCAAGCATGTCTGCAGAATCATCTAACGAAATCCGTCGTGTCTTAGATAGTTTCACTCAAGCTATAAGAGTATTACAGAACCTAGGCAGACCCATAAAGGAATGGAATGATTGGTTAGTTTTTGTACTGTCCAATAAATTAGACCAATCAACGCGAAAGGATTGGGAAACATCTATAGATTCTTGCAGGTCCCTACCAACATTCGAGGCTTCACACCTTGGACTCTCTCAAAAGTGCTGTGAGTTTCGAGAGAAAATTTACCACAAACAAGAAGTACAAACAACAAGTTCACATAGTCACTACGTCTCATCGGCGAAAATTTGTGCCGACTGTCAAGGAAAACATCTGCTCTTAGTCTATCCGAACTTTCGAGCAAAATCGGTTACAGAACGCATATATTTTACAAAAAATAATCGGCTATGTAGAAATTGTTTGAAATCAAATCATGCAACTGAGTCATGTCCTTCAACTTATCGATGCAAACACTGTAATCAAAAGCATCATTCCATGCTTCACAATAACAATATAACTTCAAGGACAAAAGGCTCGTCTCAGATCACTGAGGTAACTCCAGCAAGTATTTGCTCGAAAACATCACCGTCTACAATTTCACATCATATAAACAACTTAGTTTCACCTATTTCTGTCCTATTAGCAACTGCTATCGTTCTTGTACAAGCACCTGCACCTGCCCTCTCGTATACATCTTATATTTGGGGCTAATTTTTACGCACAAGTTTCCGACATGGTCCTCCTGGCTCTCCTATGGCACAACTCACTGCTCTAGGTTGGATACTATCAGGAACGATACAAGAAGCTAAATCTTCATATACTTCCACTGTTAGTCTTCATTAGTCTGCAGAATTAAATGTGAGAGATATGTTAAGAAAGTTTTGGGAAGTTGAAGAGCTTCCTTCAAGATCCCTGCATTTAACACCTGATGAGGAAGATTGCGAGAACATATTCAGAACTACTCATAGTCCAGGCATCGACGGCAGATACATTGTTAGATTACCTTTAAAGACTTTTCACACATGCTTAGGTGATTCTAGAGAACCAGCCGTGACTGCACTTAGACGTTTGGAACGGAAGCTTGAAAGGGATTCCGAGTTACGCAAACTTCAAGTTGAGCTCATGAATGAATATTAAACCCTAAATCACATGGAATTAGTGTCCGATGAAATTCAAGGACATAAAGAGTGCTATTATCTTCCGCATCATGCGGTACTTAAACCTAGCAGTTCATGCACCAAGTTGCATGTGGTCTTTAATGCATGACAAAGGACGAGTAATGGAACGTCGCTAAACGATCATCTACACACAAGGCCGAAGGTACACAATGATAAATCCAATGTTATCATGAAGTGGCGTGTATATCCCTTAGTTTTCTCTGCAGACTTTGAGGAAATGTACAGGTAGATATCCGTGGATCAAAAGGATACCAATCTTCAGAGAATTTTATGGCGTTCCAAACCATCTGAGCCTATTCGTTGTTATCGGCTGCTCACCGTTGTATACGGTACTGACTGTGCACCGTTTCTTGCCTGTCGAACTTTGCAACAACTTTCGGATAATTACGAATCTCAGTTTCCACTAGGGGCAACTATTCTTCGCAACAATTTTTATGTAGATGACGCACTCTTTGGAGCTTTTGACCATTCAACCTTCCTGCTCGCAAGAAATGAATTGCGCTCATTGCTACAACATGACGGTCTTAAACTCAGGAAGTGGCTTTCAAATTGCCCTGATTTGCTTGCTGATATAACTGAAGAGGATAAAGAATCATCGAACTTTGCACGAGCTGTTACAGATGAGCAGCTCAAAGCCCTTGGAATATATTGGAATCCAACGCTTGAAAAGTTTACATTCCAAGTTCACATTCCGCATGCAGGCATTATCACTAAGCGAAGTGTTTTACTTGACATTAGCCGACTTTATAACCCTCTCGGATGGCTGTCGCCTGCAACAATAACAGCAAAGAACTTTCTGCAGAAGCTGTGGTTGGCTAAGTTGGAATGGTTAGATTACAGGCAAGACCTAGAACATCTTAATACTATTACAATCAACAGATGGATTAGGACAGCTGAATCAAACTTAGCATTAGAACTGCATGGATTTTGCGATGCTTTCTCGTCAGCCTATGGAGCAGTCGTCTATTTGCGCATCATTCACGACCTTGGTCAAGCGCAATTATCTTTAGTTGCAGCCAAGACGAAAGTTAGCCCAGTTAAAACAATACCGATTTCTCGCTTAGAAATGTGCGGAGCGACGTTTCTTGCTCAATTGTTATCATCAGTACAGAAGTCGTTAACTTTAAAATATGTATCTATTTGCGCCTGGTCGGACTCAACCATTGTGTTAGCGTGGCTGAAAGATTGTCCATTTAGATGGAAGACATTTATTGCTAACCGAGTATCAGTCATCCATGAAAGGCTTCCCAATGCGATATGGAATCATGTTTCCTCACATGACAATCCAGCGGATTGTATATCACGAGGTGTCGCACCATCAGAGCTCCAACAAATTCACCTATGGTGGTCCGGTCCAAGATGGCAGAAAAGGCATTCTACTGAGTGACCAAAGTACATACCGAAGTCATTGAGAGGTTCAGACTTTGAAGAGAAGCGGAAAACATACACTCACATCATACAGCAGAATGATACGTCGTACGACTTAGTAAATCGATACTCCAACCTTACGAGATTACTAAGAATTAGCGTTCTTCGCTTAAGATTTCCTAACAATTCCCTATCTAAATCGATAAAACGAACTGGCGTACTTACTCCTCAAGAACTTAGCATGACAAATGCTTGATAAAGGTGATTCAACAATCGTCATTTGTGGATAAAATAAAATGCCTAACAAAAAATAAGTCAGTATCTGGTAAAACCAAGCTTTGAAGTTTAAGCCCGGTCTTGGATGCACAAGGAATTTTGAGAGTTGGTGGACGATTGCGGCACTCATTTCTTCCGCCTGATCAAAAACATCCAATTATCTTACCAAAATCTAGCCATTTCTCATGGTAATTTCTCATTCACATACACTAATACTGCACGGTGGAGCTCAATTAACTTTGCACAATATTCGAGAAAAATATTGGATTCTTAATAGTCGGCGCTTAGTTAAGATCTTCATTCGTAACTGTCTTATATGCATTCACCAGAAATCAGTAACGAAAAGTCAGATAATGGAAGATTTACCATTACATCGACTTCAACCTTCAAAGCCCTTTTTACACAGCGATGTCGATTATGCGGGACCGATCTACGTCAAACCAGTATTAGGAAGAGGTCAAAGAACAACAAAATCATATGTTGCAATATATATTTGCTTGATAACAAGAGTTATTCACCTAGAGCTGGTCTCGGAATTGTCCGCAAATGCATTTCTTGCGGCTTTCAAACGGTTTGTCGGACGGAGAAGTCACTGCGCTAATTTATACAATATACAATGTACTGGATGGACCATTTTAGTGGAGCACTTATCGTCCAAACCGAATATTCCCTGCAAGAATTTGAAGGTATTTAAGATGGGAAAGCTGTAGCCAAAAGGTAGGAGCGTTATATTCCAACTTACTTACTCTATAACCGCCAGAGGAGACCAACTTCACTGCGGCTTCAATGCAGCTGTGACGAATATGTACCGATGGCTTCCACAAAGAAGAATCAATGCAAAGGATAGCCTATGGTGGTAGAGGAGTCTTACAGGGAGGAGTAATCGAACTCTGTATTCAATACCTTTGGACTCACTCAATATATCATGGGTGAAATTTTTCGAAGCCTAATATCTGCAAGTAGAAAGGGGAAATGCTGGGTATTGTATGAACCACTTACCTCTTGTATTGGCTAATGTAATGTGTTATTCGTTTTCACTGGAATGATGCTACAAGGAAATTTTCTTTTTTTTTCAGAATTGCCTCCGCAAGGACCCCTGAAAAATTCTGATAATGATAACCGCTCCAGTTAAAGTTGGTAATTATATATTGTGGTACTACAAGAAGCTTATGCTATTATTTCAATGACAATAAGAATGACTTAGCTCATCAATTGAGCGGACAATAAGAACTATCACTGCAAGGATATTAATCAGTGAGCCCAGAGAGTGCAGTCTAGTCAAACGCGGTCCACCAAACTTACTGGTCCCTGAGAAATTCAGGAAGATTTACACATTAAAAACAAATTTCTTTTGGATGCTGAATGGAATTTATTAATATTCATTTTTCATCCTGGAAGATAAGATCACCATAAACAAAAAAAAAATTGCTTGAAACCTACGATAGAATATTTTAAAACTAGCTTATAGTTTAATTCTTAGTAATTAATTTCATTCATGAATAGTTAAGGTTACGAATCATCACCTCTCGTATAGCTACAACTTAATTAAATTGCATGCTACTTGATGACTTGAACCTGAAAAATAAAACACGCATTAGTAAACCGATTAGTTCGTTATTCAGTTGTACTTTTACCCGATCCTACCTACTGTCTACAATCCAAATTCTACTGTTGCTCCATCACTCTCATGATCAGGTGTTTGAACGGAATTCATGCAACCCATTCAAGATTACCTGCAGTAATAGGAAAAAAGTGATTAATTCAAGGAATTTCCCCATAACTGAAACACAAAAATAAACATAACCTGTCAATGCCGTAGTATTGTACAAAACAAATCTTCATCCTGGAGAAGCTGGGAACTAATTTCCCGAAGCAAACACCTACTGGGGCTACACTAGTATAAAACATTGCCATTGAAGGGGTCGCAAAAGCTGAAGATATATTCAGGCTATCACCTGAAACATTTTATTATTTTTATTAAATTATTTTTAGTGTTTTGGAATTTTGAATTTTTATTGATTTCTTTGAGTCTCTATTATTTTCGCCATAGTGGCGCCATTAAGCTCGAAATAACAAACCAACCCTTCTCCCTTCTCTCTAAACTAGCAGCAGCCAGTCAAGTCAAGGACCAGCTGCTTACTTGTCACACAGCGAGAATGTTTACATTCATTTTTTCAGTTTCTTCTTTCAGTTCTTCAGTTTTATTAAATGCAATTTAGTATAAAAGTTCCTACACGGTCCCAAATTTTCTACCACAATATAGTTAGTGGTACGAGGGAGGATGACAAATAACGAGAAAGCCGACCAGCAGGTAGTGGAAGCTGATATGGTGAGAATATAAAGTAGCTGCGGTATCGGGAATCGCGGGCCTCCATACGTGTGGTCCACATTGATCAGCACATTAGCAGTCTGACATCGGATAACCTATCTATCGTCGTAGTGGATGAGAATATTGCTATTGACCCACGAACCTTGAGTCTGCAGTGATGCCATAAAGGGATTAAGGAATCAACATTAGACCCTCTTTTACAAGAAGGGCCCAGGTAAGCTGATGTATTATATTTTAGGGAAAAAATGCATAAATTAATTTTTGGTGTCTAATTACAGCTCTAATGAGGTAGCGGTTGTTAAGTGGGAGCGTAAAAATACGGGGTCAATCTTGCTGGCTTCAGCATACATAGCGCATGATAATCCCACACCACCATCACCAGCTGAGGCGCGATATCTCTTCAAGGAAGTAGATACAAAGAAGCTCGTAGTAATCCTGGCATCCGACGCCAACGCCCATCACAATATTGGGATATCACTGACATCAATGAGCAACGTGATTCAGTAAATCAAAAGAGATCCTTCTCGGACTACTGCTGGATTATTTTTGAGCAAAGCCTGTCACCCGAACCTCCTAAAACATTCAGGAGCCCAGTTGAAACAGACTGGGCTAAATTTAGTAATATCGTAGCGGGGAGATTAAATACTTCCAAAGATGAGATATTATCTTGTACGTCGTCAATAGATATCGTAATCAAGAACATAACTGATGCTTTTATTACTACCTTTGTTAAAGCTTGACCACTGCGTAAACATTCGAGGAAATACTACCCACCCTGATGGAATAAGGACTTAAAAATCCTGAGAAAACATTCAACAAAGCAAAACCGATCAGAAGTCGGGAAGACTGCGTACGCTCAGCACAGGGTAGGTCTCAGAGACTGCAAACGATCAATAAAAATCGCTGAACTCTCTTCGTAGAAGAAGTACTGTATACACCACAGAGAACACAAGTGAATTCGCGGGACTGAGGAAAGTCTTAGCCAATGAGTCTAGTGTTTCCAACTTCCTGAAAAGGGAGGACTATACTTGAACCGAGACTGGCGAAGAAATTCTGGAACCACACTAACAGCAATAACGAGTACGCAGATAGTCCAAATTTAGAGGCTAAACCGGACATAGTAACCAAGAAAAAAAATGGAGTTTGAAATTCAATCTTCTGCCCCTATAAATTGCAAGAATCTACGGTATCATTCTATCATGCTGCATAAGGCACAAGAATTGTAATCCTGAGGCTAATGGTGATCCATAGCAAACTAAACTGATTTTCATTCCCAAGGTAGGCCGAAGCGGGCTCCAGATTGCTTAGGACTTTACACCCACCAAGCTCACATCGTTTCATCTAAAGAGTTTTCAAAGGCTGATAGAAACGTCCAAAGACAGTCTGCTCAAGTGAAGTGAGATTTCTAGATCACTGCTCACACTTATATAGTAAATAGGTTGAAGCTGTGTTACAAGACGTAGTCTATCGATGAAAAAGAATACACTATAAATGCAACCTTGAATCGTGCACTGGATGTACACCCCCTGTATTGTAACACATATACTGGTGTGGTGACATCCTTTAGAGAAAGCGAAACACCTAAAACTTCTTACTAAAATTTATGTTCTGCCTAGTACAGCTATTCTTCGAGCAATACGAATAGCTGCAATGTGAAGTTTATAATCCGGCCCCTTGACATTCACGAGAAATGTATAACTGCACAAAGTGCACCAAGACTTAGAGAGTCAAGCTGCTGGTGAATCGCAGACCTTGGCAAAATACTGAATACCAGTCATGAGAACTGTATTCGGAAATCTAGGATTACATTGTCAATAAACTAGACTTTGGGAAGGCTTTCTAAATTAGCATTCCTATAAGAGAGGAGTGGGAAGTTAATCGTGTAGCAAATGACTCTGATATATGTGTTTTGACAGATGGTTTGAGAATGAATGTGGGAGTGGGAGCCGGGGTGTACTCAGCATTCACTCAAATACACGAATCGTACCGCCTACCAGTCTACTGTAGCATTTCCTCCAAGCGGAGGTTCTGGCTATTACCAAAACAGCAAGGCCGCTGGAAACTACTTATGATGTATCTAGCGATCGAGTTATCAGGATTTGTATCGGCTACATAGCGGAAATCAAAACTCTATACTTGTGCACTAAAGATTCGCGCCTAGTTCAACGGTGCATTGTGGTGGGGAAACTGGATGCTATCACACGGTTTATTCTTTATGCAAAGATTTTTCCGGAAGACGTATAGACGAGAATGACGTTGAGAGCATTCAGCACCTGCTGTGTGAATGGCATACCCTAAACGTAGCAGGAATACGCTTAGGTAGCTACCTTTTCGCGGATTTGGGGGAATTATCATACAAGGAGGTGAGAAAACTGTTAAGGTTCAGTAACTGTTGTAACTGGTTTCAATCTACCCCCTGAATCTGAGGAATTTTTTCCAAGTTGGGTGCCAATAAGGTGGCATTACAATAGATTGATGGCTACAAAGCTACATTGAGACTTACGATTATAGTATATAATTTGGAAATCATCAGAATATTCATCAAAGTAGAAGAAAGAAACATAGGAGTTACGTCATCGAAGAGGGAAAGTGGCCATAACTACACCCAAAGATGCCTCACAGCTGAAAAACCTAACGATCTTTCAGATTTGTTAATCAAAATGCCATGTAGAATGGAGTCACATACTTTGCACAACTAAAAAAAACATACACCATATTATTGTCATCCTCGGGTTCTGGCATTCCAAAACTTCAACTTTCTTAGGCGGCAAGTAAAAGATTACACTAAAACTAAGATTTACATATACAGGAGGTTCAGAAAATATGTAAGATGGAGCATTGAAACCTTGGGTTGCCCTGACCAATGTTCTGATTTCCCTACCAAAAATTCGTCGGTTGGAAGATGGCATAATTCTAGTTTTCGTTTTCATATTTTGTGAATCACACTGATGATGATTTTCAAAAATTACAACATTTTGACTTTATTTATTTGTAACTTCGAAATAGAGTACAGGACGAGAAAAATCTGTAGACCAACCATTAAAAATCTCCAACGATTATCTATCGGTACCAATTTTATCATAGGATGTATCGTTCGTTATAACGTGATCCATAGAAGGGAAGGGACGTATCTGTGTAACCCTTTCTAGCTGACGAGGAAACCTCAAGGAATCGATTTTCATTTATCTTATTTTCCAAGCACTGTGTACAATAATAAGCAAACAAAATGTTCTACAAGAAGGATCAACCTCAATGAATTCATACTTTATATTTGTGCCACAAAACAAATCATAAATATACAAAAAATATCCTTGCGTAACACGATACATAATGTAGACTCATGTATACCGCAATAGTTTGGAAAAATGTCTGGATACTTTAATGTGATATGAAATACAACAAGATTATATTGAGCTATACTTACGAAATTATAATTTTCAAAGCCAAGCAAGAGTATGTACTCGTACATCCAAAATGCTTTGATGCATGAACAACCATGCTTAACTTTATTGACTCTTTTGAAGAAAACTGCTAAGAATCTTGGTAATGGAGGAGCATGAATTATGTACTGTTTTAAAGATCGTTTACAAAAGCCTCCATCTCTAAACTAATCAAAGGCACTTTGGAAACTCAGTAGGTGTCGAAATTATCCGCACTTAATCATGAACAAATTAATACTGAGACTATTAAATTCCTGTCTGAGGATGTTAAATTTCCTAGAAAAAAACTTTCTCGTTAAGTTAACAAGGCGAAGGCACCCTTGTCGATGATATTCAATGCGTTCAACATCACTGTGCCAATTACATGAGGAGAGGAATGGAATACTTTTGTTGGCTTCACTCCCAGCGTCTGTTTAATCTTCATCTTAGTTCCCTAGGGTGATTACTTCACGTATCCTTCGACTAATCTTAGTCAGCAAGACGTTTCTTCCTTGCTAAGAACACACCACAAGTACTATAAAAGAAACTTCGATTTTCTTTTGCTTGTTTCAATTTATCGCCACTACCTTCGTGCACAACATTTGAGATGTTGTCAAAGCATTATCTGCAGCTTTCATGAAATGAATTGGAATAATACGGGCGTCCTGGTTTATTAATGTTCCGAAAAAGTACCATAATTAGTCGATTTCTACGAAAGGAGTTTATATATGTACCACTTTATGAGAAGGTAGTTATGTCTTTGCGCACACCTAACTTTGGAAATAGAAACAAAGAAAAATATGTATGTAAATATGTATGACTCGTACGTATGTATATGTACATATATCGAGGAGCTTTCACATTTTTTTCAGGAATGTAATTTGTTGTGTTTTTACTTTGTATATGATTATGTAATTGGATGGCACTAGACAGTTTCATTTTGTTGACAGATAGGCGAGAAAAAAACATATAAAATATTACTTTCACTGGCCCAGATAACATGTTGTTGAAGTCCCCTCCGGGAGTCGTTTGCCAATCTTCACCTCTCCATCCTTGCCCAGATGGTTGTTGATGAATTGCATGGACGATTTATAAATGACTTTTGCGGCAGTAAACGACTATCAGTACGTACAAAATATTATTCTGACTGACGAATCGGAAAGGATATGTGGTGGTGACATGCTCATTCAACTCGGTCTTTTGCCATTTAATGCTCCCAAGTGATGTATTTGGCATGCCAATTGATTGATGTTAATTATTTTTGTTTTTACATATGTATATGTATATGGATTAAAGTTCTATATTTTTCTATTATAAAATGTATGATTTAATTGACAGCTACGAAATTTACACACTTAATAGATAGATTTCTACTTAGTTGCAACATTCAGCTAAAATAAGACTCAGCCATGAATAATATTATCATTGGTGTTGTCTATTGAGTTACATATGGCTGCGGACGTCCACGTTGATCTTCGAAATCAGTTAAAAAATTTCCAGAGCTTTAAACAGACCGTTCAAAAACAGTACTTGGTAATTGTTTTGGTGCTGTATTTCATTAAAAAAATTTATGCATAAGGCTCATAACAACTAAGTGTGTCATTCCATCGAAACAATGATGGGAAAACAAAATGCGTTTGACACCGACGCACAATATTAAAGATTATTTTTATTTTTGGATGTCCGTCTGTTGGTATGACTGTCTTCGTCCGACCCTCCTCACGATAACTCGAGAATCCGTTCTCTTATGTCAATTTCGATAGGAACATTGTTGCACCTTTTCTGGTAATGGAGAACTGGGAGCACTCAAGCCCATCGAACAAGTTTATGTCATAGACCCAGTATTTGTGTACACACGTATTATATACAGGGGTGTTTCATAATTGGTGCACCAAACTCAAGGGTTTGATAGCTGAGGTGGAGACAAGCAAAAAATTATAAGGTAAAGGGGGGGGGGGCTAAGACGCGTCGTTTCGGCGGTAGGGGGTTTAAGATTTTTAGTACTTCTTCCACTTTACCCCCTGTAACTGTCTTGATATACACCCTATCAAGGTGGGATTCATCTCAGATGATAGCAAGCCGTCTAAGATTTCCAGTGAATGCCCAATCAGCCTTCCTGTCACCTTCCGTCAGAAGTAGTAGGACGTCAAAATCAAAAAATTGGAAAAAAAAATCCTAATTTTTTCTAATTTTAATAATTTTCCCGCCAAAATACATGATAACTATACAGTTTTATTACAAGATTTAGAAATACCGAAATTTTTCCTTTAATTTGACTCAGCACATGTACCTGCCTAAATGCAACCGTTTTTGAGATATTCCCGTTTTTATGATGCATAATTTCATGAATTTATCTAATTTATGTGGAAGTGCATAAAATTAGGCGCAATTTCTATTGTTATTAGCAAAATTAATGAAATTATGCATCATAAAAACGGGAGTATCTAAAAAACGGTTGCATTTAGGCAGGTACATGTGCTTAGTCAAATTAAAGGCACATGAGTCACTACACTTCCTGGCTATGTTTACAAAAACATATTATGGAAATCCTTGCAATACTTACAGAGAAATATGGATTTTGGTGTCTCAAGGTACGCGCTAAAAATCTTCAATCACGCGAAACTGGTCAATTTGGTCGTTTTCCAGTACTGAAGATATGCTATAAAAATTGTACACGTAGGATTAAATCGCATCTACATTTCGTCCCCTAATTAGACATGTAATTAGTGTTTGAGTCGGGTAAATGGTTTTTGAGGAAACTGCAAAAGAAGTAAATCAGTCCTTCTTAACATGGAAAAATGGACGCGTTTTGGTACAAAAATGGACATATTTACAAATCATTATTAAGAAGAACTGGTAAATCGCGGAAATTCAATTTCCTTGAGAAAAATTTTCACAACAGAGTAGCCATGGATGTGAAACAGAGAACGGTATTAATATATACAAAATATAGGAGCTGGGGTGTATATGACCCAAGTGGAAAAAAACTTTTTGGCGGCAAAAAGTGAGTAATGAAAATAAAATGTTCAGAAAGAAACTACACCACTAAATTACCTGCCTCTCCCTCTTTAATTTGATACCAAACATGACGTATTTTGGAGAACCCCCCATCCACAAAAGCCACCCCAAAAATGTTGCATCTATATTTTTTTCCTCTAGACCCTAATTCCGAAGGAAAAAGCGCAATACTCTACGACCCTCCCACACAGAGTTAGCCGTCCTTCAATATTGCGATACTACTCACGTTTTTCCAAACTCCCCAAGTATATGTTAGAAAATCGCGAATGGAGAGTTAGGGAGTTTTAATCGGAGAAAACGAAAATTCTAATCTCCCAAACTCTCCGAGTTAAAGAATCCGGCCCCAGGCGTATTGCAAGCTGTAAGATTCCTACTACCTGCCAGTAACGCACCCATAGGGACTATAGCTGTCCCATGTCCTAACGAGTCGGAAAAATTGGGCTCTAAAGTCGCGTCCTGTATCCATCTGAGCACTTAAGGACTTCTATTGTAGATTAAAAGGTTTTATTTTATTTTATCGGACTTTCTAATAATATACAAACCACATTTTATACGTAATTGCGCCCCTGCTACCTGCTCCAACTATAATTTGACAGTATTCTAATCTAATCCAATGAAATACTTACAGTCTTGAAGTTGTAGCAATAAGTCTTCAATAATTGAAAATGTATGCTTACTACAGTTACAGGATTGAGCTGCAGATAATCTACAACCATACGATCTTTGCCGTTGTTGTTTTCAACCAAAAGTGCAGAAGATGTGTATGGGGAATTCGTTAGCTGAATTATTTTAGCCTCAAGAAGTCCCTGAACGTTAGCTTACTTCCTGCTCCGAATATGTAAGCCTATAAGGTCTACAACAAATTAGTTTTTCATGCGTTAAAGAAATTTCTAGTTTGTAGGACGAGGGGCATCCTAAGCGTATGGAGCTCATCTTGTCTTAGATGCTCACAATTAACGTCATAGCGATTAATCGGATTACGCGATATTGTTATTAGGTATATTTGTGTCATTACTGTTCGTAATTGAAGAATAACCGATTTTATTTGAATCGAGTTCACTAATTTCGTTAAAAGCTACCCGATCTATATGGTTCACTAATTTCGTTATCTTTAAAGTCCACGTAACCCTTTTTCTTCTCGTATGATAAATGGTCCACTGAATTTATTTGATCAGGTTCGCGTTGGAAGATTGATCTGTCACAAAGTTCCTGCTTTTAAAGTAATCAACACTATTACTGTTGCTGCATTAGCTTAATAAAATAGTGCACTTTTGTATCACAATTTACAAAACCGTATTCGTTTGGTTTAGTATTTCGGACAATGTTACCGTTTTCATTCCTTTTTAAACGTTTTTTGCATTTTCACAAAAATTGTTCAACTTTGTGTCACCGACTATTGCTTCACGATTGCTGCAATACATGTTATAGTCATCACCGAAAATATTAATGTCTGCGTCACTCATTAATTTCGCGTCTGTACCTATACATATGTATTTGCAACATTGTCCACATTTTCACTCATTAAATATTCGCAGCCATTCCTTTTTCACTGAGAACCGTGTCTCCGACGCTCCTCGTTTGTTTGAGATGTGAAACACCAGACCATCTAAATTTCTAATGCTGACACATCTCAGAAAATGAACTTTTCACTTGGTACACTTTTTACTTCAGCAGCAGCTGCGATTTTTTTTTATTAATTAACACTTCTACTTCTCAGAACGTACCGAATCATTTATTCCACTTCAGCGAGACATTTATAACCAGTGATGTGCGTGTAAGTTACATGGTGTAATATACACAATAAGTTACGTATAATCTACATGAACTCTACACGGATATTCTACATCTACCTATGTAAATTATTTGTTACCTACAAGATGGAAATGAAACTCAAACAGTAAATTATTGTACACTTTTTATTATTTACATTTACATTTTATTTTAGTACTCATCTCATCAGTAACATTTGAGTTTGCGAGTTTTAAGAAAAAAATATTTATGTAAAAGTTTTTTGGAATATTCAAATGACAGTCTATTTCTTACTGGTGAATGAACGTAAGCCCAATTAGAAAAAGACCTCTCTACCTCAGCCGACGAAGCTGGAATTTGCAGAAGTTTTATGGCTAATTTAGACAATTCTGGGTGGTTAGGTTCAGCCATGCTCCAGAATTCGATTGCTTTTTCAACTTTTTTCTGTACCAATTTAGGATAGGTCCGGAGCTTTTCCGGAAATCATGCACGTCTTCAATGCCATTGGTGTCCAGATGGTTGAAAAGGAACTTATTTACGATTTCTTGTTCCGCAGAGCTTAACAGTCCATTATCATATAACGGATGAAGATAATATGCTACAAGTGAGTACATGTTAAGGGCCATCTTTCTTCGTTTTTCCAAAACAAATTTGAATCATTCGGGTAATTCTAATTTTAACCACAATTGTGCGAAATCGGCAATAGAAGTAGAAGAGCCCTGGGAAAAATTTATTACTTCGCATACCGGATCGAAAGCTTAATCAAGTCCTCAACCTCCTCTAGAAACTCGTCGTCAAACAACAGTAAAGAGACCGATTTTTTTAAAATTAGGATCACGATACCGATAGTTTTTTAACATGGCAAGCAAAAGAGTCACGATATGAACACCATCTCGTATCACATGGAGTTTTAATACGAGTGCCTCCTCACTGAATCAGAGCTGCTTCAAAATCTGCGTGCTTAAATTTCTTTAATACTTTGGTCACTTACGCTGCTACTTCCTTATTCAAAAGATCTTTTAGTAAAAGACTTCCTGTATGGCTTCTATAGGTACTATGCCACAAATCGACAGTCTTTCCCATTTTAACCTTAGCTGCAGCGTTGTCGGATACAATGGCATATACAATTATATCATACAATTCTTTAGCTAGTTTACAACTTTCATCAGTTATTTCAACCAGCTTTTCTGCTGTTTCGGATTCACTGGTCAAATCCCATGCATCTAGTAATACAGGCTTTCCATCCATCAATAAGAATGACAGACGGTAAATAAAGCCGTCTTTGCAGCCATTTCTATACATTTTACATATTCCTTATTAAGTAATGTTCCTGTAAGCGCTTTCGACCTGCAATATATTTTTTGTAGGCTGGCCTTAATTTCTCCAACATGTTTTGAAATGATCTGATTCAATTATGCTTAAAGGTATGTTGCACCTGAAAAAGAACATTCCGATGGCATCATTTAGGGATTCTACATGTTTTGAAGATACTTTATCCAAAAATTCTGTTATTTTTTTTTTTATTTTTTTAGTGTCTTCTTCTTTGGTATAGCTCCTCTTTCCTCAGACGAACTTATGTCAGCGCTGCTTGTAGATGCTACCACGAAGTTTTGAGGTATTGGATCCGGGGTCTTAAAATGTAAATCACCGCGCAATGATGAAGATGATATTTCTAAATTTTGCTGCGTAGATGTGGAGCTTTATCTAGATGTGTTAATGTCCATTTAATTTTCAAGGATCTAAGATATACATATGTAAATTTGAAGTATTCCTTCTAAGAAAAATTTCAAAATAACAGTAAAACTTACACTATTTTCTCGATAAATTTCATATCCTGGCGAATCAAATTCCACATTTTGTACCAAAATGTGGTTGCTTTCATTAAAAGCTACATTATTAGTGAGCATTAAAGTGTCATTTTCATCCGAAGAAATAACAGTATCACCAGAATCAGAGCTAACATTTTGCCCAACGACAATTTTGCGCATAAGAATAAAAACGCTTAAAGACACCTATGCCGCGTTAGCCTATCGCCTGCTGTATTTTTGAGCGTCCGTTTGCATATCAAACAATCTGCTTCGGCTTTTCTGTTTCTGCCACGACAAATTTTAAATTTAAGTTCACTTGCGCATTGGCTTTTTTAACCACACTCGTCTAATTACTCTTTAGATTATTGAAAAGTGAAAATAACAGCACACCAGTGTTGCCAATTAATTTTTCTAAAATCGGCTAATTGTATTTTGAAAATCGGCTAAAATCGGCCAAACAGATTTTAAAAATCGGCTAAAAATCGGCAAATGTCAAATACAAACAGAAAGTCAAAGTCAACTGTCAACTGTCTGTAAATTTGGTTTAGATATGTAATAGCTGTGTTCTTTTGTGTACCTTGTTCTAGAACTCCCATACATTGGAGAGAACTATTTGCTCTGTGGATTGAAGCGAACTATTTGTGCTGGCCTGTTCGCTTCATTTAAATCTTCTATGAAAATTTAGGGGCGCTATTCTACAATTTTCTAGTTGTAGAAGTTGGTAAAACTCAACTGAAAATGCTTGACATTTGTCATATTTGAACTGTCACAATTTTGTTATTGAAATATTTTTTTCTACTTTAAACTTAGGTGAAGAGTTCCTGATGCCAACAAAAATTTACGTAAGCGCAATAAAACCTCTGCTGGAAAAGAAGTGTATAAAGCAATGGCACATATTACTGGAGGTGGATTAATTGAAAATATTCCTCGTGTCCTCACCAAAGAACTCGGAGTTCATCTGAATGCGAACAATTTTCATATTCTTCCTGTTTTCGGTTAGTTAGCAGAAAGTGGTAATATTACTCATCATGAAACTGAATAGGTACTATAAATGCAATGTGATTAAAATAAATGCATTTTCATTCATGTCCCTGCCACGAGCAAAATAATTTTTTTACCGATGATAATGTGCACCTACTGCCCAGTTTGTTGTGGTCACCTTCTGCCGCTAAAATAATACACATTTCTGATTATTAGTTAAGTAGTTGAAACGTATAAATAAAGTTGGTAAAAACTAGAAAGCCATTTTTAATCCAAAATTGTGTTTTATTTAATTTACATAAATGCTATGAGTTAGGAAATAAATTAAGCAGTATCAAAAATCAGAATTCAATTCTTATGTAATATATATGGAACAAAATGTACTGTTTGCTGTCTGTATGTATGTATGCGAGTGTGCTACCCTTACACTACAAACAAACTTTCTACTTCACTGGTGTTACGGTGGCACTAACCGGACGGTGCTTTTATACTCATTAAATCACAGAGCTTATTTCTTACAGAGCGAACCTCTGTTAACGGCATATCCCAATCAATTTCAGATAGAATTGTTAAAATTTCATCGAGATTTTCTTCTGATATTCCACAGGTGTCTCCATGCAGTGCTAAAGCTTCATATAATTTTGTTGCAGTCGTTTTTCTTATATGAACATGAGTCAGACCCAAAAACACAGACATTTTCGAGAGCATTTTCGAACACAATCGTGGCACCTGTATTAGTTGACAGAAAACATTTATACTCGACCAATTTGTATAGTTTTTTATGTCCCATATTTGTATGTTAACTAAACGAAATATTTCGTCAGCGAATGTCGAATTTTCATCCATTAAAACTGAATTTATCGTTCCTGGAAAGGAATTTTATTTTGAACAATGTAAATTAAGTTGTGTGAGATCTTCTATAATATTAACCTGAGCTCAATATAATATCCAAAAAGTTTAGCGTTGGATATGTGACTCTCTCATTTGATACATTTTGTTGAAATACTGAAACAATTTCTGAACATATTCGAAGAATCTCATTAGGATGTGATCTTAAGAATTGAAATAAACACGATGAGGAGTATTTTATCTATGTGAAAAGTGAAATTATATTATCAATTGTGTTGTGTATTTCACAAGTTAACTTACCAGGGATTCAGTTAATTGCCCTATACTAGCACTCAATCCCAACAGAACTCTTTCTGAATACTCTGGGAATTCAAGTAAAGAACAGAACAGTGGAAATGTATGATCGGCAAATAACCATAATACAGAAGAACTATCCTCCGGGAAAATGTTAAGAAGTTTTTCTTGGTTTTGTATGAACCAAATTACAAAATATTTTTCCAGCTAAACCTCGAATACGCTCAATTGTTTCGAGTGCTTGTTGTGCCAAGCCAACCATTACCTGATGAACGAATTCCGGTTGTAGTAGTGCATAAGGACAGTTTGTTAGTAGATTAAATAATGCTGGAAAATACGATTTTCGATTCCTTTAATACAATACACATGGTGTATAATACTACACATTGCTGCTTCCCTAACCTATGCTCCGATATCGCCACGATTATCAAGTGTATATTCTTCTAAAGCCTTCAGATAGCAATCAGAAATTTTCATCAAGTACTGAGGGTTGGAAATTGATTCTGCAAAGAATATAGAAGAAAAAATTTACCGTCGAATATTAATTAATTTTGTTATCTATCTCACCTGGATCACTAACATCAAAACCAATGACTTGGACTACATTTGTTAAAGCTCTTATACTATCACGTCTAGCTTCTGACCAAATATAAGTAATAGGATTTTTATTACGTTTTAGCAGCAGTTTGATCACCACTAATTAACGCTTGAACGGCACCAAGAGGCAGGAGAGCGTGCTTTATTAGAATATTAATGATTTCGTTAAGTTTTAATTTAAGTATGAATTTTGGAAGAGCCCCAATTGCACTTAGATATCCCATTCGAATGTGTTTCTTCTAAATCATTCTCCGATCCAATTAAATAGGTATCCATAATTGCTATATTTTCTTCTCTTCGTACATCTTGATTGTAGTAAGCGTTGCAAAGTTCAGTATTAACTCGTTCCGGAATCTCGTATTTGTGCATTTTTGTTAACGATGCATTTATCGATGATTTTTTTAAAGAAATGATAAGATTTTTTTAAAGAAATTTTCACACAATATGGAGTCTGTGTGCATATTCAAAGTTTGATAAATAAGTTTACGTTTAAGACTGTTAAACTAAATTGCCTCAAATTTCGATTTAAGTCATAGACCAAATTTAAATTTAAGTATAAATTGCTTGCCTGACAATACCAGGCTGAAGTAACGCAAACCCAAATGAGATAAATGTGCAACACATCATTTTCGACTCATCCATAAGTGCGGTAAAAAACATAATATAGTTCTACTGGTGACTATATTTTGGAAAGCAAATCTTTTATTTTCGGAAGCAGTTGTTATGTTTAATTTACTTGGGGTACTCACTGCTAAATGCCCTGTCCATTCTGCTGCGTGCGTATTCCAATAGGGGTATTTGGAGGGGTTGAATAACACGCCTTATTGCCTCGTTTATTTTGCTTTCTTTAATTTTATCCAAACTTGTTTCACTTTCGCATACACTTTTCTACTTTAATTTTTTCTTAAACTATTTTCACATGAATTATTTTATTTCCTTTGTTCTTTTGCCTTTTATTTTTTCAACCGACCGAATCCGTAACCCTTTTACTTTCCAAATCAACTATTTTCTTCGCGGTGGTACTTACACTTTTTTATTTAACACACAACGATTCCTTTCAAAAAACCTTTTCTACTTATCTTCTTTCAGCACGACCGCGCCGCCATTAAGTTAAAAATACAACTCGCGATCCGCCGTAGTGAGATTTTAAGAACCAACTCCCGAACCGCCGTTATTCAAGTTAAAAATCAAACTCGGCTCTTGATCACTTTTGTCGCGATCAAGAGCCTTCGTTCAGGGTAAAAAATCCATAGTTGCATTTTCACCCTGAGAAAATTTTCATTTATTCTGGACTTGATTAAACAAGTCCAGAATATTTTTCGTTGGACGGAGGCTTGAAATTTGATGCTTTTATAAACATCAGCCACCGTCACGATGATAAGAATTGCCGCACGCGTATACATACAATGTATTTTCGCGGCGCGCTCTTCTTATCGCGAAAGCTTTTTTGTGATATGTATGTACGTTCGTACATACATATTGCAATTTTCACGACAAATCGTACTGAAGGTACGATTTGTCTTTTGCTTTATTTTTTTAAAGTAAATATTTCTACTGGCAAATTTTGCTGAAGGCAAAATTTGCCATGGGAATAATTTTATTTTAATTTATGGAATGTGAAGAAAATTGCTGACGCAATTTTCTTCATTGATTGAATAGATAAGCTAACCATGTTTCAGGCATGGTTAGCTTATGTGAAATTTTATGCATGAAATATTTTAATATTTTTTAAATTTTATTAATTTATAATTAGGTATTTATTTTAGGCTTTTTAGGTACACAACAATCCTTCCCCCTGAGAAAAAGAGAATTATTCTTTGAAGAGGAATAATTCTCAGGGGAAGTTATAGTGGGTGCTATTTTGGCGGCTCGGATTCCGGTCGGTTCGGCTAGGCTGTTACATTTTGGTGATTTAATTTTCTAATTTTTTGAAAGGTTCTTACCTCTCTTTTCTTTTTTTGTTGTTCTCTACCTCAGTTAACAAATTTTTGTTTTTCTGATTAGCTTGTACGTATTTGTTACAATTTCTTACTGTTTTTTATTTATTATTTTACTAGTTTAATTTTAATCCTATAACCATTTCGTTGTTACCTAGTAGCCTGGTATTAATGTTTTTTTTTTTTCTGTTAATTTTATACATTTTTCTTTTTATATGCATTTTTTGTTCTCTTTAATTCCAACGTTTCTACTACCTATTTTTATTCATTCTAACTTAACTTAATTTTAATACATTTTTTCCTTTTGACACCTTAGGTCTGTTTTATTTCTGTTTATATTTTTACTACAATTTGTTTTGTTTTTATGCTTTGTACATGTGTCCAGGTCTACTTTTTCTGCAAGTTCTACTTTTATTTGGTGAGCCATGTGGACAGTGTCCGTGTTCCGTTTTTTAAACAATTTGGACTGATTTTGTTTTGCGGAGGCTTCTGGCTCGCCTTAAACTGGGTTGGGGAGCGGGAGTTCGCTCTTCTAAAGGAATTCCCTCTGATGAAATTTCGGGGTTACCTTGTGGTTGATTTCTCTGTTGTCTCATCTTGATGACAACAGGGTTAAGATATTTTACTGCCACAGCGATCATTATGGCCAGAACTAGTAGGCTCGTAAATGATAGAGAAGTTGTGGACAGGATATGGGAGTTTTTACTTGATATCTTTTCTTGGTATTTTATAATTTTGTTTCGGATTTCTTCCAGCGAATGGGTGTCGGTATAAATTGATTTATGGATATTGTCTCCCGTTAAGATTTCGATTTTCCCCAGACTGTGGTTTTGAGTTCCTTGTAAAATTTCAGTCCGGTTTACGTTGAGTAGAGAGTGGTTGAGCTCAGGAAACTGATTCGGCTGGATAATTTTTAGTGGAAATTTACTCTGACCTTCGTATTTAAGCACTTTGTCACCTATTTGAACTTGACATGTTTGATTTATCTCTAATATCCCTTGTCCTTCCAGTTTCGAGATTACAAGGTGATCTGGACATGTGATGTGTAGCACCGTGGAGGTGATAAAAGAAAATAGCCACGTATTGGGCTTACTTAATTTGATCAGCATGTCTTTTTGTGGGATTTGTACTCTGGTCTTGCATTTGGGCACTTCACTTAGAGGGTTGTATAGCAA
This sequence comes from Dioctria linearis, assembly GCA_963930735.1. Lineage (NCBI taxonomy): Eukaryota > Metazoa > Arthropoda > Insecta > Diptera > Asilidae > Dioctria > Dioctria linearis. The sequence continues at coordinate 99,152,405 of OZ005743.1, read as the reverse complement.
TTTAATGGCACATTCGTTGGACGTTGCCGCTTTGATTATAGGCGTGTTCAGCCGGCCTACATACGTGTTTTCTTCCAAATTACTTGTTATTTTTTTGAAATTTTTCATGTCATCGCCTCTTAATAAGAGAAATTCCTGAGTAGTTTTTTCGCTATTGGCTATGTATGAATAACCAGGGTCTGGAATTAATGAGTAATTTGCTGACTTGGATACAGGATAGCATTGAATCTGTTGTAGCCTCATTTTTGGCAGATTGAAAATTGGGAGAGTAATCCTCACCACCAATTTATTCTGCATAAGGAGCGACTGAGCTCCTGCTGTCTGATATAGGACAGATAGACAATTTTGGGCATTTGGGCAATTCGAGGCCGTCTTGCGGTATATCTCCAACAGATTTTTGGGAGACATTAGGAGTGGATGAATATGATTGGTTTTACTAGCCATTATTATATCCAGGAGGGCTTGTTGTCGATATTCAACTTCGATGATTTGGAGCAATAAGCTTGATATAATCTCTTGTCTCAGTTGCCTCCTAGTTAAATCATCGGCCACATGGTGGAGATCGTTTACCTGGTGGGCTATTTTTTGTTGTCTGTCTATTAACATTGCCAGCGGTTTTTGAATCTTTTCCAAGGTAGTTTTTACAACACTGATTTGTTGTTTCTCTAGCTCGGCTAGGGCTTGTGTATTCGATTCAAGTTCTTCTAACCTGCTGTAAATTTCTTTTTCGTTGTTGCTGTCCATAGTTCCAAACAAATAGTGCATGGCATTGCCTATTCCATCAAATAGCGATCTGGCCTTGCGTTTTCCTGGTACTAGTTCCCTAATAGTTTCCGTGCGCTTTCGTACGCTGTCTATAATAGCGTGTATGTGTAGTTGCTGCACGTTACAGAGATCTTCTGGGTTTGTTATATTTATGCAGAGTTTATGCACTAAGTGCTCTGCATATTCTGCTAGCTTTATCTGTGCATCTAGTTCTTCCAAGTCTATCTCGGTGAGGACATTCCAGGTGTCATGATATACCATCAGATTTCCTAGGTCCTCGAAAAATATACCCGAGCCATTTAGCTGGGTTATTACATAAGGTTTGTCAGCGGTTGCTCCAGTTGTGTACTGGATGAAGAGGACAACTATGATGAATTTTAGCGCCATTTCTGTGGACAATTCAGGAGAAGAAAACAATCCTTTAAGCATACTTGTACGTACATTGTGCCGATTTAAACTGGGCAGTGGAGTGACTCCACCGCAAATGTTCATGGGGAGGTATTGAAATGAGGTTTAATGGACACTATAGTGGGAATTTCAAGTCAACCTGGTTCATTTTTGTTTGATATATTTTTATTCGAAATATGGTTTCAAACGGTTATTATGTACCGTTACCGTTCGCTTACCAATTTTGATTGTGGTATTCACATCACTTGGTATTGCGATTACCTGATAAGGTCCTACCCAGATTTGGGAAAGCTTATGTTTTCTGCTTTCATTCTTGATGAGGACCTTGTCTCCTACATGGAAAGTTAGGGGCCGTACTGTCTTATCGTAGTACCCCTTTGAGCGCTGTTTACTTGCCAATAAGTTCTTTCTTGCCGTGGCATATGATTTTTGGAGCTTATACTTCAGTATATGATAGTAGCTCTCATGATTGTAAACGGGTTCGGGATCCCGTTTTAAATTTGATGGGACATCCGCTGTGAAGCCGTATAGGCAGTCCATTGGGGTAAGTTTAGTACCCTCGTGTACACTATTGTTATACACGAATGCAGCGGTTCGTAGGTATTGGTCCCATGTTTTGGGATTTTCATCTACGATTGTTCGCAGGTATTCAATCAGTGGCCTGTGGGCACGCTCTAGTGCTCCGTTAGACTGTGGGTGGTATGCCGAAGTCTGTAACTTCTTTACCTTTAGAAGCTTACATACCCTTTTGAATAATTCACTCAGGAAATTTGTTCCCTGATCGGTGAGTATTCTTTTGGGTATGCGATAGCGCGTAACGATTTCATCAAAGAAAACTTGCGCTACTGTGACTGCTTCTGCATTAGGTATTGCATACCAGTCGACAAATTTTGTTAAATTATCTTGGAAGGTCAAGATATATTTGTTACCTGATGTGGTCTCTTCTAATGGACCTACAATATCGAGGTAAACTTTGTCGAACGGTTGCTCTGCGATGTCCGTGATAACCATTGGCATTTTATATTGTGGAGATGCTTTCATCGTCTGGCACTTTGGGCATTTTTTAATGTATTTTTTAATATCGCTAAGCATGTGTCTCCACCAATACTTGCGTCTTATGCGTTTGTAAGTTTTTATGACACCTTGATGGCCACCAAATGGAGAATCGTGATAATCATTTAAGATTGTTCGGATTTCCGTAGCGCTCGTGATAACTTCGGGTGTCTTGCCAGTACTTACTTTTTGCTCAGGCGATGCTGGGTTTAGTGTTTCCGCCTCAGTGTGTTGAATTTCGTTTTGGTCCGCTTTCGTGTGCTCTTCTCTCTCCACACTGGAGCTATTTAATGTCTCTTGAGCCTTTTGCTTCTGAGCTCGAGTCACGACGAAACAATGAGCGGATTTCTTCTTTCTCTTGTTATTTGTGGAATTGTTTTCCTCCACATCTGAGTCCATCGTGTGGTGGACTAGGGCTTCTACCGTTAAGGTATTGCCTAAACTGTCTTCTTTTAATGCTTGAGGGATGCGACTAAGTGCATCGGCATTAGTGTTGTACTTCCCTGGTTTATATTCGATGTTGTAATCGAATTCAGATAATTTGTGGTGAAATCTCACCAAACGGGAAGTAGGGTCTTTCACATTGAAGACACCTTTGAGAGGTTTATGGTCAGTATAGACCGTGAATTTCCGGCCTTGAAGATAGCACCTGAAATTCTTGGTAGCCCAGACAATAGCCAATAACTCTTTCTCTATAGTAGAGTAATTTCTTTCGGCTTTGTTTAATGTGCGGCTTACATAGGCAATGGGCTGGTCCTTTCCGACTTCTCCTTGAGAAAGAACAGCCCCTAGAGTCTCGTTACTTGCGTCTGTAGTGAGATTAAAAGATTTCGAAAAATCTGGGTAAATTAAAAGTGGTGGAGAAATTAAAGCATTTTTTATGCTTTGGAATGCTTCTTGGCATTTCTCTGTCCAAGTGAATTTTACATCCTTTCGGAGTAAATTTGTGATTGGACGTACAATTTTGGAGAAGTCTGGAATGAATTTCCTGTAGTAATTGGCAAGTCCTAAAAATGACTGGACTTGCCTTACTGTTCTTGGAACAGGAAATGTTTGGACGCAGGCCGTCTTACTTGGGTCTGGTAGGGCTCCTTCGCTAGAACATTTATGTCCTAGGTAAACAACTTCTCTTCGTAGAAACTGGCACTTTTCTGGCTGCAGTTTTAAGTTGTTTTCTCTCAACTTATTGAAGACTTTCCTCAACTTTTCGTTGTGGTCGTTTAAATTTTTACCATAGATGACAATGTCATCTAGGTAGACAAAACATTCGAGGCCTTGTAGGCCTGTTAGGACGAAATTCATTAGGCGTTGAAATGTGGCGGGGGCTCCTTTGAGCCCGAATGGCATGCGCTTGAACTCGTAGTGCCCATAACTTGTGCTGAAAGCAGTTTTATGTCGATCTTTTTTGTCGACAAGGACTTGGTGATAGCCGTTGGCCAAATCGAGTGTGGTGAAATACCTTGCGTGACCTAGTTGGTCGAGAATATCCTCGATTCGGGGTAGCGGGAATGCATCTCTAATTGTCTTTTCGTTTAATTTACGAAAATCGACAACGACGCGCCACCTTTTTTCACCGTCAGGTCCCGCTTTCTTGGGGACAACTAGTAGAGGTGAATTCCAAGGGCTCTTACTAGACTGGACTATCCCGCTGTCTAGCATTTCTTTTAGCTGCTCGTTAATGACTTTTCGCTGTGTTTCAGGTAAGCGGTACATTTTTTGATTGATTGGTGCTTGATCTTGCACCAATGGAATATTATGCGTTATCGCATTTGTATAGGTGAGTTTGTCACCTTTGAGGAAGAAGATATCGTTATACTCTTCGCAGAGTTCTGATATCGAAATTTTTTCTTCCGCGGTTAAATTAGGGTCTAGGCTGAGTTCTTGCTATAACCTAGAAATACGCGGATATTGTTTTGGGTCGTCCGGAGTCTCATTATCCGGGTATAGATATCGTACATGTTGTAATATTGCCGTTTTGTCCGCTGAACCTTGGTTTGACTTACTCTTCCTTTTAGGTTTTTGACCTGTAAATAGATGAGGATTTTGCGATTGCTGTTGAGGCTGTATTTCGTTGCTCTTAGTAATTGACGGGGTATTTGCTTCCTGCCTTGTTGACGGCTGAGTTTGGTACACCTGTGTGGTCTTTGCCTTAGGTTGTGTGGGATACTCATGCGCGTCAATGCTACTGCTTTTTGACCATGTAGAATTTTTTGTGTTGTGTGACGGTGGAGTAATATGCACCTTTAATATAGGCTTTAGCGACTCGCTACCGTTTTTATATGGCCGTTGTTTGTTTAAGAGTGATTTATGCCTCGGGATTTTGGACGGAAGAGTTATATGCACCTTTTTGGCAGGCTTTAGACACTCAGTTCCGTCTCTTGTGTTGTTTAATATTGCCTCTAAATTTGGTAGTGGAATGTGTGTTCTTTTGTGGTCTTTTGTGTGTGTTAATGGGACTAATATGTAGTCGTTTATTGGAAATAGCTGTAACTTTAAGCTATGTATGACTACTTGATGACTGTTAGCGTTGAGGATACTGACCAGCACTAATTCTTCTCCAGATGACAGCAAACTGTTTGCCAAGAAGACTCCATCGCTTATCTCTTGTGATAAACAGAGCATTTCTTCTTGAATTTGTAACGGGACTGGGGCAACAATTTGAGAGCGGGCAGGTATGCAGATTGTTTCCTTAAAGGTAACCAATTGCTGCCTGATTTCATCGGTCTCTTGTTCGCCCAGACAGCCTTTTTCACATTCCTTGGGCTCTTTTGGAGCTTGGCAGCCAGCTTTTCTCGTTTGAGAAGCCTTGAAGACACTGCAGGTGGATAGTTCAGCCTGTTTAGACTCTACCTCTTCTACAAGTGTTCTTACTTCGACTGCTTTTTCAGAACGTGGCTTGTCCGTTTCAAAATCTAATGGCAAAGCAAATTCGTCTGGATTAGTTTCCGTGCGAGGAAACCTTAGTGCCTTATTAGGACCCTCAACGTTACAGTTTTTTGCTAGGAAATCATTTCCTAGAAGTCCATCATCGGAAAGGCCAGGCAAGTTCTGTACGACTTGAAACTTGCAGGGAATTTTGTTTTTGAAAACGAAGTTTCCCTGGCAATTTCCCAGTGTCTTTCCGGTACCAAATGGGGTCTGAAGTGTACATGCCTCATTGTGGTTAATTTCTTTGAGATCTTTTAACGACCTTTTCTTTATTATACTAACCTCAGCGCCTGTGTCTACTACTAGTTTAGCTTGGCCGTTCAGGCCTATGTCTAAGGGTAGTTTTACTGTAGCGACACTGGAATCGGGCTGCTGAGGGGACCCTATTTTATTAGACGGGAGATTTATAGTCGAGCCGGGGAGTTTTGGGTCGACTGTACGTCGTTTCCCTGACTCCGGGCCTCCCATTTACGTTTTTGTTGGCAGTTATTTACTGCATGTCCAGAACGACCACAAAATTCACACTTTTTTCTTACGTTATATACTCTGGAATTGTTATTGGAATTCTGCGGCTCTCTAGGGCGTTGATTCAATGGTCCACCATTGTTGTGTGGTCTCTGGAAACTATTATTGTTTTTTCTGCAGTCACGCACGTCATGGTTATACATTTTACAGTTCACACAATAAGGCGTATTTTTCCTTTTGAGGCAATCAGCATATGTGTGGCCTCTTAGATTACAAAAACTACAACTGATTTTATTTAAATAATTATTTTTATTGTTTACATTAAAATTTCTATTTGGTGATTTTGGCTCCTGTTTTATATTTGCCTGTGTGAACTGTGATGGAAATGTACTGGTGCCTGCATTGGTGGGCACACTGTTTTGCCAGGTATCCTGTGCGCATGGTATTATGCCTGGATTATATATGGGGTGATTTGCAGGCGAATTATTTAGAATCCCTTGCGGATTACTTATCACAGGTGCATTTATTGACTGTGGTATTGGGTTCTGCACTGTACTGAATTGAAAGTGCCCTGGAGGTTGCAGAAATAGAGCACTTTGCTGGAGACGCTCCATGTCAAGCGCTCTTTGCACGAGGTCATCCACCGTGCCGTCTGTCAGGGTCAGAAGGTATTGGCACATATACGGGTTATTGACTCCTGTTTTTAGTGCGTTTTTCGCGAAGTCTTCTAGCTGTGTTTTCACAGCGGGGGCTGCTGTAGCGCCATATTTGGACTCTGCTGCTTCATTACAGAGTGCCAGCATTTGTTTCACTCGTGCCGTGAAGGCTGTGAGGTTTTCCAAAGGATACTGCCTTGTAGTAATTAATTTATTTACCAGTTCCTGATAAGTTTCCCTAGGCAGGTATGTACGATTTAGCCGTTCTTCTACCTCTTTGAAAGTAGTAGGCATATTTGCGGCAAACAGCTGGTAAGCTTCGCCTCGAAGTCTGGTGGGGAAGATTTGCAAAAATGCCGATAGTTCCTCCACCGAAATGCACTGGATTACCTGCCTGCAGCATCCTAGGAAAGTTTGGAGCTCCAGGCTCAATTTTGGGTGCTGCTCTCCCGAGAATAGGGGAACGAGCTGGGTAGTTAACTTGGCGATTTTCGCGTAATCTGCCATGTTTATATTGGGGATTCTGAAGCTTAAGTTTGATACTTTTGGGGAGCTAGTTTCTTCTATGCTGGTTTCCAAAAGGGAGTCGCCCAGCCAATTCAATAGGATTTCACTCACGGTGGAATCACTGACACTGTCTTCAATGGCACCTTCTCTTAATTCTACACTATTATTTTTTAATTTCTGGTTCGAGAGAGTGCGAGAGTTCCCCAAACTGTTTTAAGCTTTCTTTAAATTTTTTCGTACTTTCTTTGAATTGCGCGATTTGCTCAAGACGCCGTTCACGGGTCTTTTTGAGCTGTTTATCGATAGAATCGCACTGTATAACAGAAAGTTCGGAGGAGTCTCGCACTTTCCCCTCTAGATATTTTAAATAATTTTCTAAATTTAAACTAGAAGGTCTTACTTGTGGGGGACCTGTAAGGATTGTCCCACTCCTTAATGTTACTCCTGGTGCTGTTGAATTTGTTGGGGGTGTTTGATTAGCACCCTCTGTTGCAGATGTTGCTCCCTCGTTGCCTCCTTCGTACCGGGACGGATCTTCCTGTGCGTCGCCCGGTGAGGAAGATTGTTGTGGAGTTGGTGGAATTGGTGAGATTTCCGGCGGCGTCTCCTGGTGGGAGCTTTCCTCGCTCATGGACCACCGTATGTAGAATTTGCAGCTAGGGGGGCTTCTGCCGTCTTAGTTCCCTTGGTTCAAATTGAGAGGGGGGCTTATTGCCTTCTTCGAGGTCCCTCTCAATTCAGGATCGCTGGTTTTTGTGATTGAAGTTCTTTTGCTGCCGGGGGGGCCCGTGGCCTTCTTAAATTCCCCTGGATAAAAGCTGAAAGGGGGGCGCGTTGCCTACTTCGAAGTCCCTTTCAGCTCCGGATCGCAGATTGTCGGTTGAGGATTCTTCCTTCAAGTTTCGTTTTGAAATTTTCGGCTGTGGACGTCTTATGTTCCTGGGCTTGGGATGAAGCCCGCTATTGTCCCACGTTGGCACTTTGTGCTTTGATGAGGGGGTGGCTGCGTGGTTTTTTCAAACAGAGGCAGTTAAAGCTGTCCGACCCCGAGCGTTGGGAGCCGACTAGATCGAAATACTCCTGAAGCCAGACTCAACTTCAGGCGAAGGGTAGGGTGTCTTGCCCAGTATTCGATTTCGTCCTCAACTCCTTTTGATTCGTA
>OZ005743.1:99069655-99144261 GCA_963930735.1 Dioctria linearis | reverse complement strand
CTCTGACCACGGGCAGAATAGCTGAGTAGTTACGCTATGACAGTTCTGGCACCGAGGTTTCGCTTCCAGGACTTCGACAGAGATGGCGCCACGCTCGCAAGGTGGGTTTTCGTCCATGCTAAAGGTAGAGCGTCGGTTTGTGGCTTAGCCCCAAGAATGTGGGTTTGCGTCTTGGAAACAAGTGTGGTGCGCCTCAATTTATGCTTTTTTGATTATGGTTTTGCTGTTTTCAAGTGTTGCGCATCAATTTAAGCTTTGGTTATGAATTAATATTATTAATAATTCAAGTTACAAGGCTTTTACAGGATTCGAGTCCAAACGCCATTTCTTGAGTAAGGTTCCCTAGCGGTATTAGCCGGAACTACTAGCATTCCATGGTTTTGCTGTTTTCTTTTATTAGCGGGAAATTGTAGATGTCAGCATGCGCCTAGGCTGTTACAGGACTCGAGTACAGACGCCCTTTTTCGAGTAAGGTTCCCTAGCGGCATTAGCCGGAACTGCTAGCATACCATGGTTTTGCTGATTTCTTTTATTAGCGGTGAAGTTCTAGATATCAGCATGACGTCATCTTGGTTTTTCTGTTTTCAAGTGATGCACATAAATAAGTTTTCTTAGCAGGGAAGTTGTAGATATCAGCATCATTCGAATTTTACAACATAAGATCACCATGAACAGATTCTAGAAGATGTCTGTGGGGGTTGTGAGAGTCATACATTAAAAATTGCGCCTAGGCTTTTACAGGATTCGAGTGCAAACGCTATTTCTTGAGTAAGGTTCCCTAGCGGCATTAGTCGGTACTACCATCATGACTAGGTTTTGCTGTTTGCTTTTATTAGCGGGGAAGTTCTAGATATCAGCATGGCATCATATTTGTTTTGCTGTTTTCAAGTGATGCACATAAATAAGTTTTCTTAGCAAAGAAGTTTTAGATATCAGCATCATTGGAATTTTACAACATAACATAACCGTAGTTTGATGTTTTCTTAGCAAATTACTATTGGGTCTAGCGATGCGTCGCAGTTGTTCTTTCGTGTGCAAACACCATTTCTTGAGTAACTACATATGTAGTTCATCTCGGGCTTGGGGATACGAGATCAGTTTCAGCACTACATAGGGAAATAGCATATGATTTCGATTTTGGTTCTGGAGTTCGCTTACTTTTCATCTCGCATTTTGGGGTAACTAGATCACTTTGGGGATACGACATTATTTTCAGCACTCTCCACCATACCAAAATAGCATAGGTTTTCGATTTTATTTCTGGAGTTCACTTATTTTTCATCTCGGACTCGTAGCCTCTAAATTGACATCAACATTTTTCATCTCGAGTTTTGGGGATACGAGATTACTTTGGTGATACGAGATCACTTTCAGCACTCCCCAGCATAGGGAAATAGCATAGGGTTTCGATATTGTTTCTGGAGTTCACTTATTTTTCATCTCGGAGATCGTGGCTCTAGACATTTGTGAAGGGGTGGGAAGCTTTATTGGTGGAGGTTGCTGGTTAAGTTTGCTATTTCTCGCACCATCTTACTGTATATGATCGAAAGCTCGTACATATATACATTTCTACGCAGACGCAGTTCAAAACGTATTCGACAAGAATAACTCTGTCAAACACTCTCACAAGTATATTCATTTACGCATTCAATTCGTATATGCCCACAGGCGCTTATATATTTCGCGCGCTTACATATCTCGCTCGCAGAAGACTAAACTCCACCCATTCATAAATCCTAAATACAGATGCCAGTAGTTACGCTACGCCATTAGAGCAGTTTTGGTGCAGGGGGAGGGTTCAGAGGAACACCCTGTAGAATATACCGAATTCGCAAGCGAGGTAGACCCAAGAAGGATTACAACGTTTAAAACCGTGGCACCTCGTCGAATCGACCTAGGAGCCATAGGGGGAGGATGTGACGTCACCACTGGCTTTTCGAGACCACTGGCGAATGTTCACCACTATGACGACGAACCGTTAACTTGGTTATGTACCTATGTACCCTGTCTACCGAAAATATTGTGTTTTTCTTAAATAAACTTAGTTGTTACACCCTTGTGGTTTTAAGGCAAAAAACTGCTTAAATTTTGCAAAATATAGCAGAGAGATGGCGTTGAAAGTAATGTAATATTCATCCGGTCGAAGTTTAGTGAAAAGATTTATTTTTAGACCAAATGGGGCTAAAATTAACTACCCCCTATTTAGCCCTCCTAGGAAATTTTCGAACTAAAAAATTGATTTAAAAGAATTTTTTTTTTAAAAAAATCCGAAAATTGCTGTTTTTATCTCCACCTCCCAGCCACACTTGGACCAACCCTTGAATTTATACCCCTGGTATTACGGCATATCTTAGCTATGTTGTTGAAAAATAATTATTGAAATCTATGGAACATCGAAATATCGATGTTGGTGTATCAAGATAATTTTAGGTTACGAAAAAACGGTCTCAACATACCGCTAATGAATATGAAATATAAAAAACGGGAAAAATATATGCAAAATGAAGGAAAGGGGTGTATATAACCCAAATGCAAAAAAAAACATTTGAATGGTAGTAAAAACGTATGAAGTTTACAGAATAAAAAAGTCGAAACCCCGCCACTCGATCACAATCTCTTCCCTCTGAATTTGGTACCACCCCACACGCCACAAAGCCAATTATTTTCCTTATCTTTTATCCCGAATACCACAAATGAAAATAAAAAATCTGCATTGCTCTATGGCCCTCCCTCGCGAAGTAATTATTTTAATGAATTTTTAAAGTCACCATATTATTATTATACGGCATTATGCTTCATTTGGCATATGAATCGAGATATGATTTTTTGAAAAAGACGTTTCATCTTAAAATCAGGAAATTTATATATGTTTATATATGTCTATAATATTGAGGTGAAATAAAATTTTCTTTTTTCAATTAATATACAATAAATTTCTATTATTTAGATTTTCAACTGTATGGCAATACTTCCTAGTTACTAAACGAAGTACGTTTTTATGTAACAGAGCGTCTGTTCGAATATTCAAGTGCGACCCACCAGTGATGTGCGCTCCCCGGTAATTCACGCCACCCTATTAAAAAAGAGCTTTCTTTAAGGTTAGATTGAACTCATATTCATGCAATATACTTGCACTCAACTTGCCAAGTAGTTTCATAAATATTTCATGCTCACCTTAATCAATATACAGCTGCCTTTTAACCCTTTGATTACATCAGTTCCATTAGTAAATGGAGCAAAACCAATTCACCAAATCAATTCCACATGCACACGGCTAACCAAAATTAGTAGTTACAAAGATGGTTCCTTCAAGGGGATTCAAAATGACAATATTCGAGTCGGCCGGAAACTAATCAATGTTGGCAGCACAGCGGATGTATCCATGTCAGGCTGTTAATTGTGGTGTCTAGTGACAATACAATACCCGTCGAGTAGTTCCACCGATACTGTTACTTCTGGATAAGGTTCATCAAAGGGTTAGTTCACTGGGAGAAAAGGTTCCATTTCGTTCTACTTTGCTCTGATGCTGGTATCATTTTTCCTGATTGATGTTTACAATGCCTTCTACAGATTGTTAATGGACTTTCATCATGGTCATAATGAATCAATGTCGTTTGTGGTCAATGACACTATTTGTCAGGAGATAAAGCTTTCTTTATCAATGGACGTCCGATGATAGTTGGCTCTATTTATTACAATTCAGAGCCGAGAGTTTTCCCTTGCGCACATACATACATTGCAGAAGTTTGCGAAATTCGTTCGAGTGGTTTGCAGGGAATGTGTTCAATTACTCAACTTTCTACATTTTGCCCTCATCGGCGCACATACATATTATTAATGACCAACTTCATCTTCCAACCGGGACACAAAGTTCAGGACACATATAATCTGCACTGTATGCCTCTTGAGAGGGGAATTATTTTAATGAAAATTTTCCCGAAAACTAGCAACTAGTCGTGATGAACTGGTGATAAAATAACGCTTCTATAAAGTTGATATTATCCATACTATATTGATGATGCTATACTTAGAATACATAAATGTGATACTTAGAATACATAAATATGGGAAATTCAATGAGTAATGAAAGTAATTTATCCAAAAATAATTAAGACTGGCATACTGGCATTTCTCTAAGCGCGTAGGAACTTTCTTATGAATTATTCATTGGTTAATGGTTCAATATGTTTTATTCTGCAATTTATGTATAAATGTTCAGCTATTCTGGAAAGTTAATGATAATACATTTATAAGTTTTTTCACTTGTTTTTTTCGACTTTATTCAATTATTTTTATTTGTTAATAAGATAGTACGAAGACACTAGTCCAACTAAGTTACTACCTTTAAAGTTAATAAAATAAAATAAAAAACAGAGAAGCAAAAACAAGTTCAAATGAAACAATGAGTAAAAAGGAAGGAATAAAAATATATATTGCAGAAAATGAAATGAATAAAAATAAAAAATAAAAAAAGAACAACAATTACTAAATAAAAATAATAAGTAATAATAATAGTAAATTAATTTAAGAAAATGTTATTAGAGTGCTAGTTTACAACATTTATATTATAGGAAACCAATACTAAAGTGATTAGAAACTAAAAAAATAAAAACAAAAATTCAGAAACCAAGTTCAGAAACATTATCATAAGTACAAAATTCAATAGCAAGAACAAACAGAGAATAAAAATTTTAAAAAATTAGGAAAAATAAAATATAAAGTTAAATAAGATGCAAAGCAAAAATAGTGAAGATAAAAATGGCGAAAAATTAAAAAAAAAGTTGAGAAGAGAAAAAAAGGGGGGTAAAGCAAAGCAAAAACCCAAAAAGGAATGCAACATAGCAAAAAAAAAAAGAGCAAACAAAGCAAAAAAACAAAGAAGCTAATAAATCAAAAAATAGTATGATTGACTTTATGATCAGTGTCCAATCTCGTTTAGGATTAATCTTTCAAACGTCAGAGGGCCCAAGCTGAAAATATCAATGTTACTGAAACTGGAGACTTTTCCCGTAGGTTAGTTCTCGAGAAGGGTAATCTGAAGGGAGTGGATTGTCGTGCGTATCTGAAGGAATATTAATGCCAATTTTGGACAGCAAGTCAGGACAGTGCACAACGCCATTCAGAATTTTGTGTAAGAAAACTGTGTCAAGATAAGCGCGTCGATGTTCTAAGGATAGAAAGTTAATGTACTCTAATTCACTGTGTTCCAGTTTATACTGTAGTATTCTTGTGAATTTTCTCTGGACAGAGTTAAAAGGACTCCTAATTTGGGAAGCGTACTCTAGAGTGCTACTCACAAATGAAACGTACAGACAAATAAAAGTGGCACTTGATTTGAATGATCTACATAATCAGAAAATGAAACTTAGAAGGAATGCTTTAGCAGTAATAAGTAAATCTTTAATTTCTTTAACACGAATTAAAGCCAAATTGTTAATTTTATACTGGAATAAGGTAGCGTCACGCTTTCTTGAGAAAGCTATGCTCTTACATTTGTTTATATTCAGATCCAAATAATTTAGTTTGCAGCAATTTTCAAGCCTTGCAATATCGTCTTGGAGGCCCTCGCAATCATGAATATCCGAAATTATGCAAAGTCTCCGAAGTTATCTCACCTGTTTAATAATTGATGTATATCAGGAAGATAACAGGAACAAGAATAGTACCCTGAGGAACACCTGATGTTTGTTTAAAAGAATTGGATTGAGAACCGTTGAAGGCAACCAAACCAGTTGTTTCTCTTAAGTATGATTGAAAAAAAAGGGACAGCGGTATAGCGGCTATATCAAAACCAATTTTTGACATTTTTATAAGACATTGACAGTGGCGAATCTGATCGAAAGCCTTGGCAAAGTTGGTGTATATTGAATCTACCTGTTTATTTTCGTCCAGTAAAAAGGGCAAAATTTGTAACCGGCGAGCGTTCAGAGAGGAATCCATGTTGCGAATTGGATAGGAAAGGCATAGTTTGGTGAAGAAGCTGATTATACATAACTCTTTCGAAAATTAAAGCTAGCGCATTGGAAATGGAAATTGGACGATAGTTAGTCACAAATCTAGGATCACCTCCTTTAAGGACCGGGGTAACGAAAACGTGCTTTAATGTTGCTGGAAAAACCCTTTTGACTATTAACAAATTATATAAAGTACTTAACGGTTTCGAATGGCTAGTAGAACACTTATAGTAAGAGAGGTTAGGTATGCCATCTAGTCTGGATTGATGTTGCAATTAAGCTCATACAATATTTTAATTATGTTGTCTGAAGAGGCGAAACTCTAATTAATATTAGGGAAATTTTTGTCGCTCTGAAAGGCTGTAACTGATGCAGAAACCTCAAACTATTCCAAGAAATAACCAATCACTGTTATTTCATTCTACTTCTGTTTTTTACTGGGCTAGCGCCAAGATTTTGTGTTATAAAATTTCCATATTTCTGACACATTTTCAATACCTATATTTCCCAAAAAATACGTCATTAAAATTAGTTTCTTTTTGTACTGAAGTCCTTGGGTGAACAGCTCCTTACGGCACTTAAAAAATCTTAAAAATAAAGCATGGAGGAGGTTTTGTGCTTCAAGAAGTGTCCCGAATCAGTTCAATTCGCAGCTTCATATTTCATATAGTGACTATATTGCTAGTATGAAACTAACGCTTCATAACTGTCCTAAAGAGTTTTGGAAATTTATCAATTCTAAACGTAATTGTGATCCGTACCCAGCATAACTGAATTTTGGTGGGTCTGAAAGTAGCGACTCATGTACGGCCGCAAATATTTCCTCTGAATTCTTTAGTACCGCCTTCTGTGATTCCAACTATGATATTACTAATACAGACTCTTCGCATTTGACAACGCACCCGCCAATTTCCCTTGAAGCCAAGGATCTTGTATTTGACGAAGTAACTGTTACAGATCATATTTTTGATTTTCCTGATTTTTTTACAATTGGTCCTGATGGTGCTCCCACTTTCTTTCTCAAGAAATTCGGCTCGTTATTATCCCATGTCCTGTGTTATCTATTTAATTTGTCCTTGCCCTCTGGGTTCTTCCCATAGTCATGGAAGTACTCTGTGATTATTCCTCTACATTAGAAGGGAAGTAAATCGGATGTTTCAAATTATAGGTCTATTGCCAACTTGTGTCACTGATTTTACCAAGGCCTTCGATAAAATTAATCATCGAATTCTAATCCACAAGCTCTTCATTCTTGGTTACCCCCACCCCTTTTTGTTCAGTTGTTATCATCTTATCTGTCTAACAGTACGCAGCGATTTATATTTCGCGGAGCACTTTCTGCTGAGTTAGCTAATACCTCTGGTGTGCCTAAACGTAGAATTCTTGGCCCATTTCTATTTATTATATACAACAATATCCTTGCTTGTGCTTAATTCCACAATACATTGTTATGCGGACGATGCCAAAATATTTCATGTTGTTAGATCTAATGATGACTATGCTCTTTTAAACGTTGACTTAGCCAATTTTCATAAGTGATGTTCCAATAATTGTCTTCCTCTAAACGTTAATAATTGCACAACTATGACCTTTAATAATAGAATAGTTTCACCATTGTACGCTGAAGATGTACACAATCAAGCAAACTGAACGTTTGCTAGCGTAGAAAACTTCTGAAGAGCTCCGTGGCTGGAGCGAAACTGGTTAAGCAAAGCCAAATAGGGGCCTACACAGCCATTTCCCCTTAATTAAACTCCAAAAAAATTTTGTTAAACCATAGTATCTCACAACGTAATAAAATTTCGTATCAAGACCTAACGAGCTGTCCTGCTACGCAGGCCAGGAACTCCCCATAAGGATGGCAGCAAGACCCTAACAAAACTAACAAACTAAACAGGACATGTAACTGCATGAAACACAACACATAAAAACACGAACACATCATCTACACCACTTAATGGAACGTTTTTCTAGTACCTCACTTAAGCACTACGTGGCTAAACTAAGTGACTTACGGCGCTGGAGAAGTGGTGCCCCACCCACCGTACAACGTTTCGTCATGCTGCTCCACGAAAGCTTCATGGAAACAGATGACATAAAGACCAGCACTCGCATTTTTTGCAAAAATTAATAGAGGAATTCATAAAGGACGAAACCCGCCACAGTGAATTAATGCAACTTAAAGAGGACTACTAGTTGATAAAGAGCGCGTTTAAGAAATGTGTTGAATCAAAGTTTTACTTCAAGAGTTACTCCGGACAGAATAATGATTTGAATATTTCTATTTCTATTTTTTTTTTTTATAAAAATTCTGTACCTACTGTTATTTAAGTATCTTTTTTTAGTTTTTAAAATAAAGTGTTGTTTTGTTCTATATTACAATTATTAAATAAGGAATGTGTATATAGTTTTTTACGCTGCAAATAACATCGTGATGTTCTGTCTTTTTTCCTTCCTGCTCCAGTTGTATTAATTTCAGAATTGTTATCTGGTCGTCTGCCGAAAGCATGCCACGACTATCGACATCACACTGCGAAGACTCATCAAATCAATGTGATCTGGTATTTGGAACTGTTTCTTAAGTATGCCGAGGGCTTGTTCAATTCACACTTTTATTGCACTAAATTAATAATTAAACCGCCTTTGCTCTGTCGTTAAATGGGTATAATCCCTGTGAGTGACCATCATAAATCAGGCGAAAGGATATGACGAGTCCTCTAAAATATATGTATTTTCCGTTAAGCACAATGTCCCTCAAAATAAAGCCTTCCCTATTGGACTATTTCGCCACACTTTTACATTGTGGCAGCTGCCTTCATATCCCACAAAGATATCGAGGAAGTGTAATTTACTACCACATATAGCTTGCAAAAACTAAAGGTGAATGAAATCTTAAACACATACATGTGCAATTACAGAGCACTGTTCATTGTGGTTATAATAGATGATGGGATAGATTTTTGGAGCTGGTATTCGGATAAAGATACATCCCATTAACATAACTAAT
This sequence comes from Dioctria linearis, assembly GCA_963930735.1. Classification (NCBI taxonomy): domain Eukaryota; kingdom Metazoa; phylum Arthropoda; class Insecta; order Diptera; family Asilidae; genus Dioctria; species Dioctria linearis. The sequence goes on along the minus strand of OZ005743.1, from coordinate 99,135,300 downwards.
TACATAAGGAAACGGTTCATTCTTGCATGTCTGAAATTCTTGCAGGATTATTTTCTGCTCAAGTAATGTTATAGGCCACTTGATATAATTTTTCAATAAAATACAAATAGCTTTTACTGTTTTTATAAAAACATTGTAAACCGTTCCTTTAGCTATATTAAATCTATCTGAACGCATCCAAAACTGGTTGAAGGTGGGGGGGGGGGGCAATATAAACCGTTTAGGAGTTACATGGGGATTAAGAAAAAAATCTAGTTTTTCACAAATACCCCCTGTGTCTTAAAAACTACAGGGCGTACAGTCACAGTCACAGCCTTTCCAAAGACTGCTTAAATAATCCCGTATCCCCTTTTCTCTTAAGAATTGTGGTTGTCTAAACTAAATACTTCGGATTTTCTTACCTTTTTTTTAATTGAATATCTATTGTTTTTTGTAAAAAGGTTATTGTGGAGCCTCCTCTTTAAGTTGATATATTACATCCTATGTGCTATATGTAGCCCTTTAAGAGTTATTAGCTCTAAACTTATTCTCAAACCTATTTTCAAACCTAATAATTAATCTCGCGTGGTAATTATTATGTAAAGCGATTCTTTACTACTAAGCGACTCAGGTGCTGCAACCGGTAGAGCAAACGACACAGTTGTGTCGTTTGTTTACATATCCGCGTTGTTAGTAAAGTTTACTTCCGAATATCCGGCATAAAAGACTAATGACTGGTCTGGCGTGTGCCGTTTAATTATCACTCATCGAAGTATCATGTTTCAGTTCGGGTTAGCTGTATTAAGATAGGTCAGTTTTGTGGAAAATAAAGCTTTCTGTCTAAAGTACTTCGTGTGTTATCATTTATGGAAGAAGTTTGTGGTTGTGTGATTACTTTGGGACACGACAGGATAAAATAAAGAAGAGAGTCTACAGTTTACAGTTTTTATAAAAAAAAAGTTATGTTAACGACGTTTTTGCAAAAATAATAGAGGTTCAATTAAAAAAAAGGTAAAAAAATCCGAAATTTTTAGTTAATATAACCACAGTTCTTTAGGTGAGAGAAGTACGGGGCTGGTTCAGCAGTCGTTGGAAAGCCATGAAGTTCTGTATACATTGACCTCTTAACTGTAACTGTACGCCATGCAGTGTTTAAGATAAGGGTGTTTTGTCAAAAACTAATTTTTTATCTTAATCACCCTGTAACTCCTAAACGGTTGATAATGCCCCTCCCCTGACAAACAATTTTTGGTTCGTATAGGTGAGTACTTTCACCTCCTGCTCTATTTAGCTCCTACGTCGAAACACCCTGTATATAGACACTTTTTCAAACAGTAAGCTGCTCTTCATTTGGATAATGATTTTCAAATCGGTTTTAGTTAACTCTGTATGGCCTATATAAAAATGATTACAGCTCTGATTTGCTTACTTAAGTATTCAATATTTACCTTAAACGTTTGTTATGTCATTCAGAAGTGACTGTGAAACACATCCTCCAGGTATTCCTTTATTAATTCGAAGTAGTTTTTACATTTTAATATCCTTCTTCGACCTTGTAATGATTTTATTAGAATTAGTGTCTTTCGTTTTAAAAATCCTTTTTTTTTCTAAAATTAATTTTACTAAATTGGTGGCAAGGCTTCACGTTTTCCAATCCAAGATTAATTAATATATTGAAAGCAATTTTCTCCATTTTGAAGGAAGTTGGGGCCTTGAAATTGATGAAGATTTCAAGCACTGAGGTCCTTCCCACCACAGATGATGAGTTACTAGCTGAGGTGCAGGAATTCCATTTGATGCAGTTGGGTCACGCTTTTCCTTCGCTTCGATTTCGCTGATACACAAAAGACGTCTATAGACGTCTTGGTAGCTGTAAAGACCATAACGATAATTGTTGAGAATAATTTAGTAAAAATGAAATAAATATATTTTTATAAACATAAAACTATCCGGCACCTAAAACTATTGGACATACCCGACGCCTACTAGGTATGGCGGGATGGTATCGACGATTCACTCCGAACTATGCTGATCTAACTGCCTCCATTACAGACACTCTGAAAAATTCCGGTCAGTTCCAATGGACACCTGAAGCGCAGACGTCTCTGGAACAGAAACTTACCTCTCCTCCGTTGTTAGTGAGCCCAGATTTAACCAAACCGATCAATATCCAGTGTGATGCGAGCCAACAAGGTATTGGTGGAGTGCTATTACAACTAGCTGACGTTCGCTACGAGAAGCCGATAGCCTACGTCTCCAAAAAGTTGAATTCTGCACAGCGAAATTACACAGTCATAGAGCAGGAATGCTTAGCAGCAATCTTAAGTGTACAGAAGTTCCGGCCCTTCACAGAACTTATGCCGTTTAAAATAGTGACTGATCATGTGAGCTTGAAATGGCTGAGTTTGAAGCTGCAAGGTTTCGACTTCACCATCGAATGCAGAAGAGGAAGCTTGACCGTCGTCCCGGATGCTCTGTCATGAATCCATTGTGACAGCTTCTCACCATCTGAAGATCCTGGTCCGGAAGTTGAATTTAGCTCCCCATATTTCAACTCGTTGGTATATGAGGAGTTGAGGCAGAAAGTTAAATCCACTTCTGATAAACTGCCAGATCTTTGTGTCAGGGATGGTTTCGCCTATATTCGGACTGTTCCGAGAACAGGCGATCCGATTCAGGAAGAAAAAGCTTGGAAGCTTTCCGAGAGGGCTTGTATCCGACGTTATTTCAAGAGCGCATGATCTGCCACTAGCTTCTCACGGGGGTATAGGGAAAACACTGGAACGATAGAGAACACACTTATACTGGCCACGAATGACAGTAGATGTCAGAAACTGCGTATGCTCCTGTAACGTGTGTAAAGAAACCAAGGGCCCCAATACCACTCTTAGACCACATATGGTAGTTCTTTCTAAGTCCATATCCCCGGTCAGCGAAAGGAAATGTCTGCATACTAATAATTCTTGACCACTTTTCTAAATTCCTGATTCTCAAACCGATTATAAAGGCATTTATTCCTAATGTATGTCAATTCATCGAGACAGAAATATTTCATGTATTCGCAGTTCCGGAGACTATAGCCTCTGACAATGTAGTCCAGTTTTGCTCCGGTCAGTTCGCCACATTACTGGATAAGTATGGGGTCAAACACTTGCAAACAGCAGTCTACTTGCCGCACGGAAACGTCTCAGAGCGAGTGAACATGTCTCTATTGTCAGGGATTAGGGCATACATCCCAGATGGATCACACTAAGTGGGATGAGAATCTAAGACACATCACTAGCTCCCTCAGGAGCTCAATCCACTACGCAACCGGCTTCTCACCCTACCGGATACATTCAGCAGATGATTTATCTTGCGAGTTCCTATCACATCCTTAGGAACATTGGAACTCTTAATGAACCTCTAAGAGAAGATGCTGAAAACAAACTAAGCTTGATCCGTGCGAGAGTGCAAGGAAATATGAACTTTGCGTTTGAACAGGGTTCAAAAGCATATAATCTTAGAGCGAAGCCTGTTAGTTTCAAAGTCGGTCAAGAAGTGTACAGACGGAATTTTGCCCAAAGCAATTTCCAGCAGTAGACCAGTGCTAAATTAGGACATAAATTTGTGAAGTGTCGGGTTAAGTCAAAGAAAAGAAACTCCTTATATGAGCTTGAAGATCTGCAGGGAAGAACGTTAGGAGTCTATCACACCAAGGACATCAGGCCGTGATATCCATATTTCTGGCACGTTGTAGGTCTAGTGCAAATATCAATCCTGGCAGCCTTTACAAGGCATCCATCCAGCTTAACTGGTAAACTACAGGATGCCAATGTGCAGCTTGGGACCCTCCCAGCCTAGCGGTCGGCATACCTTTAGGAAAATAAACACGTTTTACCCCAATTTCTTGCCTGACAATGCGTCAGAACATCTCCTACATGGTACCCTACGGCAGATAGGTTGTCGTAGGAATTCCACTTCTATAAAGCGTTTGCAAATTTAAGGAAGAATATCTGGCAAGTCGCTACCTGAACGACGCCTTGGAGACACAACCTTGAACAAGCGTCGGTCGGAGATCGGAGTGAGATGTTAGGGCTGGGGAAGCTTTGCGATCAGTTGATTAGGTTACTGCTGCGGGGTTCCCTCGGCTCATGTCGATGATAGAAGGCAGAGGAGTACTGACCGACTGAGTTTTCTAGGTTACCAGCTTGTCGGTACACCTTTGACTTCCGGCACGGAAAATCATGTCGAGGTCTGATCAAGACAGACGGGACTTCAGGGATGTGTCTGCGATTCGCCACACTTCAAGAAGATCAAATCGGCCTGGGTAATCCTGCTCACTCGCCTGGCATTATTGATAGGAAATGCTTTCATGGGAGTCACACATTGGGCGTCCGCAGCGATGAGGCCTAAGTTTTAAGACCGGCTAGCTAGAATCCTGTGGCATAATGTAACGTCTCAGAGGCGCCTCGGCAAGGGATCCTCATCAACAAAATTCATGTAAGTTGCTTCCAAATATTCGCTTGATTATCTTATAACCCTTATTGCAATCTCTTTCTTATTCTGAGAATAACTGAAAAAGACGACTATATTAATTATTAAGAAATATTTCATGATTCATTTTGTTTCTGTTGACAATGCAACCAACTTAATTATTCTAGTAAATTCAGTTGCACACTTTTAAAGAGACTGAGATAAAATGTATGAAATGTTTGCGGCTATGCACGTCTTTAAATTCTACGAGCACTTTTTTCGCCATCTTTTTCTAATTCTGGGAATAACTGAAAAAGACGACTATATTAATTACTAAGAAATATTTCATGATTTATTCTTAGCACAAGATTGGAGAAATATGAAACAAATTGATTTAACAGTGATATACAGTTTAATCATTTATTTAGAATGCTAAGAATATAGGACGGCTATAGCAGTCATTTGCATCTGTTAGCACTAGCGTTGGACGGCTATAGACGTCATTTACGTCAACGTGTTAATATTTATTCAAAAAATGTTCAGTTCAAAACAAAACAAAAGCATAAAGACCCAAAAATGTATGGATTTGCAAAAGTATTCAAATGGTTGAATGTTCATTGAGAATTCGTTAGATAAGGTACTTTCAAACTTCTGTGCAAAATTTCAGAGAAATTCATTCAAATTTACAGGCACTTAAATCGAAAATAATGATGTTTTGGTAGTTGTGGCTGGACTTTCAGAAAAACTGTTTCAATATTTATTTAATAACTTTTTAAATTGACAATATTTTTTTTTTATTTTTTTTTCAATTCAAGGGTTCTTAATTATCAACTTATTGCAGTGAAAGCCATTTTAGAAAATTATTTTTTTCTATTTTATATAATTTTTATAAAATGAAAATTTGAAATAACAAATATTTTATTTAATTGTAGTTCTTTAGCTTCTTGTTTTTTTCTTTTACCTGATTTTGTTCTTTTTTAGTTACAAAAGACAAATATTTCTCAAAATAAAACTCATTTATTAGTCCTCAACCATTTCTGAATTTTCGTATATCTTTTGTAATCCTTCACATTTTATTTTTCTCCAGGCACCTCGATTTCATCAAGGCTATTTGATTCTCGAGTAAATACATAGCGGGTATATCGTTACGTATATTCCTCTATAAATGAGGGTGAGGACTTATGATTTTCTTCGCTTACAGCTCGGCCACGTTCCGGTTGTCACGTCCACGTTGCACCTAATTAAATAAAATAATAAAAGGAAAGTTCTTATTAACGCATATTATAGGTTTTTTTTAATTTTTTTTTTTAGTCCCTTGTTACATCTGTCGCATTGTCGTCCGTATCAGAAAGAGTGTTATATAATTGTATTTTATCACTAGGACATATCCCTGTGTATTTTCTACGCGAACATGTCGCTCCTGGCAAGTCCTCGATTACATAACGGTCATGGTCGAGGATCCTTTTGACCACGTATGGTCCACCGTACTTCGGTAACAATTTCTTACTCTCTCCATCATTTGATCCCTTTGATCTTTTGACAACGACATGTTGGCCAACATCGTATGTTGGAGCTTTGGTACGTTTACCATCGAAATACTTCTTCTGTGAAGCCTGACTTTTCTTTATCGACTAGGAAGCTTCTTCCCTGCTTTTACACAAATTTCTAACTTCATCTTCGCAAACTTCGTTAGCTATAAACGAATCGTTAGGACTACGTGGAGCTAAAGGAAGTACATAAGGGGACTCTCCCGTGGTTTTATTTACTGTGACATTCAACGCCCACTGTATACTCGGAATCGTTTGGTCCCACTTTTTTTCATCTTCGTTAGATGATGAGATTGAATATAAAATCGTTCGATTATATCTCTCAGCCTGGCCGTTAGCACGTGGTGTAGCTGTGGCATTGAGTATCTTCTTTATTCCCAGTCTTGTACAATATTCGGTGAACTTTCCACTAGTGAAGCAACTACCTCTGTCACAGACAATTCGACGCGGAACGCCGAATGTCCCGATAATATCATCAAATAATTTAATCACCGGCGCGACTTTCGTGCTCGGAACTGACTTTAGAAATATAAATTTGGTAAAACCATCTATAATCGTAAGCAGATGTGTATTTCTGTGTGAACTTTTCACAAACGGTCCTAAATGGTCTACGTGTAGGGTATCAAATGGTGTGGCTAATTTCTCAATAACATGTAACTGCCCATGTTGTTTGCCTGCCGGAACTTTTTTGCATAATCACGGTAGACAGCAGAGTATGTATATCTTAACATACTTTCTCATGGATGCGAACCAGAACTTTCTTCTTATGTATTCCAATGTTTTCTCAACCGAAAAATGACCCACATTATCATGATCACATCACTACTTCCCTCCTTGAACTTTTTGGAACCGCCCATCGTTTTCCTTCACTTGTTAGTTTGTATAGTCTGTTATTTTTTAACACGAACTCCTTTTGTATCATTTGCTCTTCCTTTGTTGCAGGTTTCTTCGCTAAAATTTCTATCAACTGTCTGCATATATCATCCTTCAGCTGGGCGGCCAACACCCAGTCGTCAGTTGTAATATCAATAGTGAACACGTTGTCCTCGTCTAAAGTTTGTACTGGATTCCGGCTTAATGTATCAACATGACACATTTTATTACCAGGACGATATTCAACTACGAAATAGAATTCTAATGTTGTAACCCACCAACGGCCTATTCGCGGTACCAAGTCTCGTTTGCTTAAAGCTGCTCTAACTGCACTGCAATCGGTTATAATTTTGAAGCCAATACCTATAAGATATATTCGAAAATGCTTAAGGGATTCGACTACTGCCAATGTCCCAGATCATAAGAGTGAAATCTCCGCACCTCTTTACTGGTGGTTCTACTATAATAAGATACAGGCTTCTTACATCCGCCTGGCTGCTTTTGTGTGCAGTTCTGTATCTGTCTCGTTATCATATAACGCCAGTATTGGTCTTTCGGTGAGCCTCGTTTTTAGGTCACAAAATGCATTTTGTTGTATCTCTGCCCATTCAAACTTTGCTTCTTTTTTTAACAAATTTGTTAGGGGGGCGGCAACTTGCCAAGCCTAAGAATTGTCGAATTTGATGAACATCACCGGGTTTAGGGAAATTATATACTGCCATTATTTTCTTCGAGTTTGGCTGAATACCTTCGAAACTAATTTCATATCCGAGATATTCAATACTTTTCCTAAAGAATGAATAGTTTTCCAGTTTGAGTGTCAGCTTTGCTTCACGAAGTAAGTCTAAGACTTTCTGAAGTTTGTTTAATCCGTCCTCAATAGTTATTGATGGTAATAATAGATCATCCATGTAAGCGAGTACTTCGGTGAAACGTAAGGGCCCAAGGTTGCTGTTTATCATCCTTTGAAACACTGCAGGTGCATTATCCAAACCAAACGGCATACGTAAGTATTCGTAATCTGAGTAATAAATGCTGTTTCATCCATTGAATCTTCACATAATGGAATTTGATGATATGCATATGGTAGATCTAGACTAGTAAAATAAGAGCATCCTTTGACTCTGTCTATTAAGTCGTCTATCCGTGGCATATGGTATTTATCTTTAATTGTATTCGAGTTCAATTTCCTGTAATCCACACAAATCCTATATTCCCCATTTTTCTTTTTAACAAGTAATATAGGGCTACTGAACTGAGAAACAGACTCGCATATAATATTATTTTCTAATAAATCACTTGTTATGTTGCGTCTAACTTGTCGTTCGGAGAATGACATACGGTAGGGACGATAGACTATCGTCTTTTCTATATTCAGATCAATTTTCATTTCGCACCTTTCAGTTTTCCCTAATTCACTTGAGTTCTGCGCAAAACAGTCTCGATAGCAATTTAGCAACTTTAATAATTTTTCTTTATGTTCCACATCAATACCGTTATCAATTTGGTTCGTTATATCAGCCAAAGAGAATGGTTCAAATTTACTACTAGTAATTATAAAATTACTTACCAATTTCCCTTCAACATCTTTTTCGCAGGGGATACCTGTAGTGACTATCTGTTTTGCTATAAACGTCAAGGGTTCATTCGACATGTTAGCTACCAAGATTGCTCCATCTGAAATCCTTGTGATGCCACGATTAATCCAGTGCTCCTGTCCTGGCTTCCGATTCTCTCGAAATTCTACGTATACATCTAAATTTTCAGTATTATTGTACACTGCAACATATCCGACGGGTTGGAGTGGAATGACGGTAGTTTCCTTGCCCACAATGCAACTTTTGCTGGAGGCAGGCTTTCAATCTCGGGTAAGATGGCTAACACCTTGTTAAACAATCTCACTTGGTTGTTTTTAATCACCATTGTCACATTTTCCTGATTTATGAAAGATTGTCCGATTATTATTGGGATTGTTTGAATATTATCCGGCACAATAAGTACTTTTACAGTTGCCTTTGCGAGATCGACGTCCAAATCTATTTCAGCCTCACCTTTGGCTCTTGTGAAACCTCCTGCATATCCCACAATCTTTAATGCACATGGCTGTACTTGAAGTTTTAACACCTTTGCATCTGTTTCGCGAAGCATCACTGCACAGCATCCCGTGTCTATATAACCTCGGAAACTTTTTTCCGGTTATCAAACAGTCGACAAAATAACACCAATTTTGTTTATCGTCATGTACTTCGCAATTCAATGCATTTTTATTAATTTTGTGGTGGCAAGAATTCACATCATGGCCCAATCTATTGCATCTGGAGCACTCAACTTTATGCTTTGTACACTTTGTCGAAATATGTCCGCGTTCACCGCTATTAAAGCACTTCAGCACTTTTTCATATCTAAATTGTGTGATAGGAACGTTTCCTGTCTCTCTTATCTATATCACCGAAGTGGTTTTACTTTATCGATAATCGTTGAAAAAAATTCCGTATACAAAACTTCTGGTGTAAAGTATCGTCCTGCCCTTGCTCCAGTCTGTAAATTTGGATTTTGAAGTCCATGGATAAGACACGATACTGCATCCTTTCCAGTTGTCTTGCAAATATTGAGTAACTCCATCTTGGCGTAGTAGTACTCTGTCATTGATTCTTTTTCTTTGTTCTTTCGATTGACTAGTTTCTTCAAGTAGATGCAAAATCTCGATGATCAGGAAATGCCTGTTTTATTAAATACTTCCACTCATCCCATGAATGATCATAAGTGTTCAGATTGCTATACCACATTTTCGCTAGTCCTGTTAATCGATTCTGCATGTGGTAAATCATCGTTTTTGAGTCCCACTCATTTATGGCTGCCAACTGCTTTATTTTATCGATCCAATTAGTTGCTGTCAAATTGGGATTTCCTGGCTCGAATTCGGGGATCTAATCACTTGAACTTGATTTCCGTTCTGCTGCGAGTTTCCACTTGAATTTTGTTTTAACCCTGGAAAGATAACCTGCGCCTTAGAGGTGCTCGCGTGAATAATTTATTTCGTTATTTTTTCTTCAGAGGTCTACTCATTTAGTTTTAAATTTATAAAATAAACAAATATATCATACAATTGCATTTTATTTATAAAACTAAACCTATGATTTTAAAATAATAAGATACATTTTTAAAAAATATAACTAAAATTGTGCGCCTCTGAGGCGTATGGTTATCTTTTACGTAAGTTTTAATATGGTTATCTTTCTAGGGAATTTTCGCGCACAAACCAATGCTTAATTTTATTAATCTTTAAATAAAGCAAAACTTAGTGAATAATCCTACTTCTGAGCTAAAAGACAACTATTTCTTAAAATAAAACTCATTTATTAGTCATATTAGTTATCCTTCACATTTTATTTTTCTCCAGGCTCCTCTATTTCATCAAGCCTACCTGATTCTCGAGTAAATACATCGCGGGTATATCGTGACGTATATTCCTCTATAAATGCCAGTATCGCAATTCCTTCCAAGCTCTTCTTGGGTTTTCGTTTCTGGTGGTTTAGAGACCTGAGGGTGAGGACTTATGATTTTCTTCGCTTACAGTTATAACTTTTTCACACTTTTTCACAATGAAATACAACTTCCGTTAAACTTTGTTTAATATATACTTACGCTGTTATTATTATTATCACTTAAAACGGACTTTTTACTACAATCAGAAGAAAATCAATCTGTTTTCTAGTTAAATACTCGTAATCACACTTTTTCAAAATACACGACAGAAAATCGTTACATTACTATTTTGTAAATTTGCTAAGACTTGACTAGTTATAGAATTTCTTTAAAAATCTTTCATTCAGAGAATGTATTTGAAACTCTCTTGCACTTAATTTTAATTTAAAAACATTTTGGCGCTTTTTGGGCGATCGTTTTTCTTCATTCGGACGGTTAGTCCATGGCATAATTTGCCATCACTGATTGATATCCTTAGAAATTGCTTGCACATATCATTTAAGTTTAATTTAACCCAGCAGTATGGGTTGCTCTAATTTTATTGCTGCAAGGTGCTGTGTATATCTTGCCACTAGTACCGTAAGATCATAGATGCAAATGCTATGCCACGAGATGACCTGTCTCGATCTTTTTTGCACTTGGCTACGCTTGAGTTAGGTCAGGTAGTTAGGGATTAACATTTATATCGCACATCGACTGATATATTAATTACTGACGAATATATTGGGCATCGACTGATATATTGGTTTTCAACAAACACTTTATTTTTGGTCTCAACGGAAATAAAGAATCTCAATTCGGGTCGCGAACGAAGTTAATATAACGCTTTAAGCTGGGTCTCGACTGACTTAAAGATTATTATCACGAGTCTCGACTCAGATACTAATTTACTAACAAACACTCTATTTCTTATTTCTGGTCTCGACTGAGATAAAAATCTTACTTCGAGTGTCGACTGAAGTTAAGACGACACCTTAAACCGGGTCTCGACTGACTTAAAGATTCAAGTCTTGGTTTGACTCATCAACAGGTCCCAAATAGCGAAATTGAATGACTCGAATAACAAATGAAAAAATGGAACAAAGAAAATAAATGAAAATATGAAAACAATTGTTGATGAGTCAAACCAAGACTTGAAACTTGTCACCAAAAATATAATGGGTTGTGTGATGAAATAACAAAATAATAACATTTTTTAGCTTTTGTATATACCGGAGAATCCAAATAAATTTCTTCTTGAACAAATACAAGTTTAATCCGTTAAAAAATCCTAAAGAGTAATCTCTATTTTTATTAAAGAATATTGTCTCGGATCTCGACTGAGATAAAATTACTAACATTAACACTTTATTTCTGGTCTCGACAGGAATAAAGATTTGTTTTTCCCAATGATTACAACAAAGGGTCTTAAAATTAGGTGAAAGCCAATGCCTCAAGTACCAAGTATTAGATCATTGAGTACCACCAGCCACTTACAACATTTTATTTTATTCAAAAAATGCTAAAAGAACTACGAAATCGTACTACTCTAATACTTTTGCAAGTAGCAAAATCAATTTGTGTCATGGCCTGGAACATAAAGACGGCAATGGCTGCTTTCAATAATTCTGACCGTGCAGTTTAATACCCACAGCTGGGAGCACCCATAGTACAGATCAGTAACAAGTGCAAATGCACTTGAACTAATCACGGACAGGCGAACAGAAGAGAAAAAAGTACGTTAACGTACTGTGCAGCTGTGTGGTGATGGTAAGCATAGAAAAGCCCTTAACTGGGCTATATGAAATTAGTGAATTATTGAAAGCCCGTCACATTTAAAACTGTACTGAAATTTAACCACAACCCGAGTTCACAACTGTACTAACCTAAAAAGTGTTATAGCACTCGTTTATTAAGAGAAGTTTTTTTTGGGTATTCATATAGAAAATTTAATAATAAATTTTAATGAAGGTGTCAAATGTAGATGTAATTAATCTCCTTTTGTTTTTGTTCTGCATGTAACAAATTGGGTTGTAATTCAATACTTTTTTTTTCCGAAGCTGTTGAGTGTGGTAACTATGAAATCCTAGGCCCTCTTTAAACAGAAAAGATATATCACTAAAAGAAATTTCCGAAAATTTATCGCTCATTATCTAACTTAAATTTTCTCTGTCTTTATGTACAGGGTGTTCCAGTTTGATTATGTAATGTTAGTTTCGAAATTACAGGATATTTTAGATTTCTTCGAAAATAAGGTCCTTGGAACGCTTTTTCGGCTGTAACTTATTATTGCAACAACTATATTTGTGTTTTGAGAAATACCAATAACTCTTTATCTGTAGAGAATTCCATACATGTGCAAGATTATTTCTTTAGGCGTCGTTATGTGTAAGCCTCAGGGATGACACCCAAAAACTTGAGCCATGGTTCATCTTCTATTTTTGGTGCAGTACATGAACTTAAAAGGAGCTTTATTTTGCCTTCATTATGATTATTCCGCAGCACATTTCACGTGTCTAGGAGAAAGGTTATTGGCTCTACTCACGCGCAAGGTTAGACATTGTTTTATAATAACCATATAATAACGACAGATTTGTGGCGACTGGTATATACTTCTCGCGCAGTCATGAATATTTTGTGTTCCGATTACTCTGGCACTACTCCACAACTAAATTATTCGTTAAAAAAAATCATTTCGTTGTAATTGCTGTACGTACACGAAAATTAAATTTAAAAGTAGGCCAGAATTTAAAATTGTTTTTAAAATAAAAAGATATTTTTTAAGTCAGTTTTTCTTGAGAGATAATACGAGTTGCAAGTATTTTTTAAGCGATTAAAAAGGTCATAAGAAAGCAAAAATAAAATAATTATAAAAAAATAAAGAGTGTAAGAAGATATTAAAAATAAAAACCAAAGCAAAAAAACTCAACGTAACAACGTATTTTATTCAAGTTTTTCTTTAAAAAAACTAAGAACTTAATAACAAGAGGAGCCACAGACAGTTCAGCCAAGGACTCCCGTATTGGTGACCCCGACGTGATCCTTTTTTTTTTGGCAACGACTTATGGTTTCCCCCCTCCAGTCGTAAGGGACCAGAGCGTTGCTTAAAAAAATATAGAACAACAAAAGAAAAAATAGCCAAATCCAGAATCAGGATTGTTTTCAGAGGAAGCCCAGCTCTCGGACTTCGTTGTGACAAGTCAGCAACTGCTTCGATGAACTACCTACGGTTTGCCCCCCTTTAGTGGTAAGGGACTAGAACGTTGTGTGGAAGTCAAGACGCGGCCAGTTCGACAGTTTCTGTAGGAATAGCCGCAGCGAAATCTTCTGGTATCGTGACAAGATTATCAACCAGACATATTTTGAGTCAGGAGAAGTGGTGCAGTACAATTTCCCGTTCCGCAAGTGTTAAGAGGAGGCAGCCTGCGCTATAAATAGCACAGAGCTTTACAGGATAAGTTTTTATTATTTCCAATTTATTACATATCAATAATTAAGAATTCATATTCACACATATCCATATTTTAGTAATTGAGAATTCTTACATTTATCTTCTGCTATGTTCATGTATATATTAATAATTAAGAATTCACATTTATACACACCCATATTTTAATAATTGTGAATTCTTATATTTATCTTCTGCTTTATGTTTTTCTCATTCGTTGTAAATCTTACTCTCATCTTTGTTAGTGGAATAGTTCTTTTGAACTGTGAGTAAAGTTTGTAACGTGTACGTAACGCATCCGGGTTTGTTAAGTATCGCGAGTTTTGGGTAAAGTTTTTGAAGTGTTGTGTTGTGGTTCCAGAGTTGGAGGAAGTGCTAATTCCAAATCATGAGTTTCACCAACGATTCGTCGATCGTCTCCAACGATTCGCAGATCGTCGCCTCTCCACCGGCGAATCTCGGGGCGGTTGCTGTGAGACCTACTCCGTTCTGGAAGCAAGCACCGGAACTATGGTTTTGTCAGCTGGAAGCTCAGTTTGAGCTTGCAGCTATTACACAAGACAGGACCAAGTTCAACATAGCAGTCAGTGCGTTGGATATGGATGTTGTACGCGTGGTGAGTGACGTGGTCTTCAATCCGCCGTCTGTGGATCGATACAAGATGCTCAAGGAAATGTTGATTTCTCGCCTGTCCGGTAGCGAGCAACGGAAGATCCAACAATTGCTCACAGAGATGTCTCTTGGTGATCTCAAGCCCTCGCAATTACTTCGTGAGATGCAGTCTCAAAATCAAGGACGATTAAGTGACCCAGTGCTTAAAACACTGTGGTTTCAACGATTGTCATCACAGATGCAAGCTATCCTCGCCTGTAATCCTGGATCTCTCTCTGAACTTGCAACATGCGCCGACAAAATTGCAGAAGTCCGGCCATCTTCAGAACTGTGTTCCGTGCGTAACCCGTTTGCAAATTCTGGCGATGCATCGCTCGGCTTGTTGGTCAACCGGATTAACGCCTTGATGCAAGTCATCGAAGATAAAGTCATTACTCATCATGGACCTTCTACCAGCAAACCCCGAAGTAGGTCTACAAGTCGTCAGCGAGACCATCATGGTTTTGCAAGTTCTGCCAATCGGCATGGCTTATGCTGGTATCATCAGCGTTTCGCTAGCAAGGCCAGCAAATGCATTCCTCCGTGCATCTTCAGCAAAATTAATGCAGGAAAGCAAAATTCTAATCTGTCTTCAAACTAAATGGCCCCCCTCCTTTAGCGAGTGGAAGGCAGGCCTCTTACAATAATCGCCTATACATTTTCGATCAATCTTCTAGGCAATATTACCTGGTTGATAAAGGAGCCGATGTTTCAGTCATTCCGGCCACAAAATTTAACAAGAACTTTCGCAGTGGATTTTTTACCTTTCGGCAGCAAACTCGGACCCCCATTTTTACTTATGGAAAAAAACTTGTAACTTTAGATTTGGGCTTACGTCGAAATTTCCAATGGCAATTTATTATAGCGGATATTCCTAAGCCTATCCTGGGTGCTGCTTTTCTTGGCCACTACGGACTTTTGGTGGACGTTAAAAAGCGTCATCTCGTTGACCCTCTAACGTCACTAAAAACTCCTGCTCGTCTTGTCAAAGCGGAAAATTCTTCATTGTAAATATTAATTAAATCCACAGTTTTTCCGCAGGTTCAAAAGTTGCTGCAGGAATTTAGTTTGATCACCATCGACAATGGCTTTACAAAACCCGTGGCGCACAAGGTAACCCACCACATTATTACCACTGGACCACCAGTGGTATCAAAGGCACGTCGATTACCTCCAGATAAACTTATTGCTGCCAAAAAAGAGTTCGACTTCCTGCTCAAACAAGGCATTTGTCGACCCTCCGACAGCTGCTGGTCCTCACCGTTGCATATGGTCCTAAAAAAGAACGGGGAATGGAGGCCTTGTGGAGATTATAAGCGTTTGAATGCCTGTACTGTCCCGGACCGTTATCCCATACCCCATATTCAGGATTTCGCACATCAACTCGAAGGGTGCTTATATTTTTCAACCTTGGATCTAGCGAAGGCGTACCACCAAATTCCAGTTGAACCTAAAGACATCCCTAAGACTGCAATTTGCACACCTTTCGGCTTGTTCGAGTTCGTTCGAATGACTTTCGGACTTTGCAATGCAGCACAAACGTTCCAGAGGTTCATTCACTCTGTGCTCAGCAATTTACCTTTCTGTTTTGTCTATCTTGATGATGTTTTAGTTGCATCGAAATCAGTTGAAGATCATTTGGATCACCTGAGGCAAATTTTCGGTCGTTTTAAGGAGCATAGCCTATTTATTAATTTGGACAAATGTAAATTTCTTCAAAAACAAATACTTTTTCTAGGCCATATCATAAATCAGCATGGTATCAAACCCTCTCCCGAACGAGTTGAAGCAATAGTCAAGTTTAAACGGCCAGGCACTGTAAAGGAGCTACGACGTTTCCTTGGTATGGTGAACTTTTACCGTCGTTTCCTCCCGTTCGCCGCATATCACCAAGCGAAACTTAACGCCTATCTAACTGGTTCCAAGAAGGACGGCGCTCGAAAAGTTGATTGGTCAGAGGATTCTACCGAAGCATTCGAGTTGGTCAAACAGCAACTGAGCCAAGCCACTCTGCTAGCACATCCTTCAACTTCTGCACCTCTAGCTGTTGTGGTAGACGCCTCTGACGTCGCACTGGGTGCAGTGGCTTAGCAGAAAGTAGATGCTGGTTGGCAGCCCTTGGCTTTCTTCTCAGTCAAGCTCTCTCCAGCTCAGGCCAAATACAGCGCCTACGATCGAGAACTTCTCGCAGCATACAGTGCCATTAAATATTTTCGATTTTTCCTTGAAGGAAGAAGTTTCGTGTTATTCGCTGATCACAAACCTTTAACTTTCGCTTTTCAACAAAATTCAGACAAAGCATCACCACGCCAATTGCGACACCTGGACTTTATCGACCAATTAACCACCGATATTCGGCATATTTCCGGTAAGGATAATGTAGTCGCCGATGCTTTGTCTCGTGTTGACGAAATTCAGGTATCCAGCGCCATCGATTTTAAAGGCATTGCTGAGAAACAAACTACAGATCAGGAACTTAGCCAACTGATTCAAAATTCCTCCCTAAAATTCAAAAAGGTCCTCATTTCTGGTTCAGACATTTTCTGCGAGGATTCCCCCAAAGGTTTGCGGCCTTTCATTCCTGAAACTTTTCGGAAACAGATTTTTAATTTGGTACATTCTCTTTCTCATCCAAGTATTCGATCGACAACCAAGATGACCACTGCTCAATATTTCTGGCCCTCCATTAAGAAGGACGTCCGCAACTGGACTCAAAATTGCCTCGCTTGTCAGAAGAGCGAAGTGTCTAGACACGCTAGGAGTTCTTTTAGTAAATTCCCCGTGTGTTCAAACCGTTTCGAGGTAATCCACATTGATCTTATTGGCCCTTTACCACCTTCACAAAATTTTAGGTACTGCCTAACCATCATCAATCGGTATTCACGTTGGCCTGAAGCTATTCCTATAACGGATATTAGCGCCGTCACTGTTGCCGAAGCTCTCTGTCAAAATTGGATAGCACGTTTTGGCATTCCTAAAATTATTATTACTGATCAAGGTTCGCAGTTCGAATCGCAACTTTTTACCGAATTAGCTAAATTTTACGGCTTCAAGCGTTCTAGGACCACTGCATACCATCCTCAGGCAAACGGATGCGTTGAGCGTTGGCACAGGACCTTAAAAGCAGAAATTATGTGTCACCAGAATAAATCTTGGTCAAGAATTCTACACCTGGTCTTGTTTGGGCTACGTTCCGTTTTCAAGAAAGAATTCGGTGCTACGGCAGCAGAGATGGTTTACGGAGAGAATATTCGATTACCTTACAATTTCTTTCAAAATTCTAAAGTCTTCAAACCCCAAAACGATTTTGTAGCAACTCTGCGTGATTCTATGGCCCAAATCAAACCTATTCCTGCTTCAAACCACTCTTTAACAAAATTTTTCAGATTCAAAGACTTGGATTCCTGCCATTCCATTTTCGTACGCACGGACGCAGTTCGTATTTCACTGCAACCTCCTTATGAAGGTCCCTACAAGGTTCTAAAGCGAACCGAAAAATTGTTCACGCTGCGGATTAAGGATAGAGAAGTCAACATCTCCGTCGATCGTTTGAAACCTTGCTACGAAGAGGTCTTCGATGAGGTTAGCTCAACTGAGCAAACCCCTTCCTCGTCTCGTCGTAAAACTCCAGAAGAACACGTTGCTCAGCCGGACGCCACGAAGCAGCCACGCGCAGTTACTTTTACCGAAACTGGAGTTGATAATGGTGCACTTGCAGAACGAACTTCTCGAAGTGGACGACCCATCATAGCTCCCGCTCGATTTCGCTGAAACCGTCACGGTTTCGCTGGTGGGGGAGTATTGTGGCGACTGGTATATACTTCTCGCGCAGTTATGAATATTTTGTCTTCCGATTACTCTGGCACTACTCCACAATTAATTATTCGTCTTTATGTACAGGGTGTTCCAGTTTGATTATGTAATGTTAGTTTCGAAATTACAGGATATTTTAGATTTCTTCGAAAATAAGGTCCTTGGAACGCTTTTTCGGCTGTAACTTATTATTGCAACAACTATATTTGTGTTTTGAGAAATACCAATAACTCTTTATCTGTAGAGAATTCCATACATGTGCAAGATTATTTCTTTAGGCGTCGTTATGTGTAAGCCTCAGGGATGACACCCAAAAACTTGAGCCATGGTTGATCTTCTATTTTTGGTGCAGTACATGAACTTAAAAGGAGCTTTATTTTGCCTTCATTATGATTATTCCGCAGCACATTTCACGCGTCTAGGAGAAAGGTTATTGGCTCTACTCACGCGCAAGGTTAGACATTGTTTTATAATAACCATATAATAACGACAGATTTGTGGCGACTGGTATATACTTCTTGCGCAGTCATGAATATTTTGTCTTCCGATTACTCTGGCACTACTCCACAACTAAATTATTCGTTAAAAAAAATCATTTCGTTGTAATTGCTGTACGTACACGAACATTAAATTTAAAAGTAGGCCAGATTTTAAAATTGTTTTTAAAATAAAAAGATATTTTTTAAGTCAGTTTTTCTTGAGAGATAATACGAGTTGCAAGTATTTTTTAAGCGATTAAAAAAGTTATAAGAAAGCAAAAATAAAATAATTATAAAAAAATAAAGAGTGTAAGAAGATATTAAAAATAAAAACCAAAGCAAAAAAACTCAACGTAACAACGTATTTTATTCAAGTTTTTCTTTAAAAAAAACTAAGAACTTAATAACAAGAGGAGCCACAGGCAGTTCAGCCAAGGACTCCCTTAGATTAAACTTAATTGTGAAAAATATCTTATTAATAGTTTCAAACTTAAATCTTGAAATTATGGTGTCTAGGAGAAAGGTTATTGGCGCTACTCACGCGCAAGGTTAGACATTGTTTTATAATAACCATATAATAACGACAGATTAAACTTAATTGTGAAAAATATCTTATTAATAGTTCCAAACTTAAATCTTGAAATTATGAAGTCGGTCTTACTCTAATGTCTTTCTTTCGAAAACAAAAACAAAGAAAAATCATGTTATGTGTTAAATCGTTGGGATGTAATGGCCTCAAATTGGGACTAAGATTTAAACCAAACATTGATCATGTAACAGAATTTATTTGAATGTATACAATACATGTTTTTCTATTGATTCTGGAGAGATCCTTATCTTATTTTCAGATCACATATCCTATTATCGTTGCGTATCCTCCATAAATCCAGAAATGCCATATTGGATTTACCAAATGGTTCTGCCACGTCCCTAAAGTTACACCTGCAGTAGTCGAAAGAATTCCCGTTAATACCCACACCCGCTACAGGTCGAAATAAGTTGTCGTTCATCGATGTGATTGATGCGAATAGAGGAGGCTTGCTGTTGAGCTGTGCCCTAAGTGCACTACCATTTTATATTGCGACAAGGAATCTGTAAAGCAGTTATGCATTGAACTTGGTATCCCTGGAATAAGTATTAAAGTCAAAGGCGTCAAATAGAATTAAGAAAAATTTCACTATTATGCATTTTGTAAAGATGATGAAAAGCAGACAAAGTACCGTGCGAAGTATTTATTGAGAACCCCAAAGATTTATCGCATTTGAATCCACATAAACTTACTAGGTCCAGTTTCCCTTCTAGCGCGGCCGCCTCAAAGGAACCGCTACACATAATCATATCATCAGCAGAAAAGCGACAAGTTTTCTTCGCGAACTCCAATCGCCCAACTTGAGACAAAATGTAATTGAATAGCCCGTGACCCAAAGCAATAACAAAATGTAAATAACCCCAAAAATAGTGCAAACGAAAATCCGAAAGCACTTCCTGATAACAGGAAGTCAGAAAAAATCGGCTTCATTTACGCAACTAGAATCTCTATAATTGAAATTCTAAAAATTCAAATTCATAATTTATTTGAAGTAAACTGAAAGAAATACGGGGACTTTGGTATGTGAACCGGATGGCCCCTAGAGAGAGATAGAACAAAGCGGGCAGTTATTCGATGATCAGTGGATCAGCATCATAGTCAGAGGTCGTGTGGTGGTCGGGTCGACGCTCAGTTAAGCGGGAAGCGAGTCAGAGGTCGAGCAGAAAGTCAAGTTAAGTGGAAAATAAAAAGAAAAATTTTATTCTCTAAGTACTTTTTATAACGTATGAGAAGCATATTTCTTTAAAAAAAAAGAAAAGAAAACGCAGTGCATTGTTTCATTTTGAGCTCGTGGACTCTAGTACGTAACAAATTTTAGGGCTTAAGTCCTCCTCCCAATTTCAGACCAGTACATCCCTAACGATTTAACACATTAGATGTTATATTACATGTTAATGGTGTAGAAGCTGCAACCTGAAGTTAGAAGGGGTTAACTGATAGAAAAGCAAATTAATAATATATTACCTGTGTTATTATCCGTTAACATGTGAACCGAATATTGTAACTTATTGAACCGAACTATTTGTAGCCCAAAGAATACGCGGCGATATGAAATGGGCCCCATAAGTATACCTATGATCAGCTAATCAAACGTAGAAACACCTGTCAACGAGGAAGATTTTCCGCGAAATTTTAATACTTAAAGGTCAGCGACAATTTTTTGAATGCCACGATAAGAACACACGGAAACAATACATTATTTTGGAAATAAATTTTGAAAATAATATTAAATTATTTTCAACGATTTCCAGAAAGTGACCCGACCGGAAAATCTCATATAAATAGTGGCTGGAATTTTCCAAATAGGGCACGGTGAAAATTAAAGGAAAGAAGGAAAGCAGTAACAAAAAGAGGAAAATTAAACTACAAGACAGGAAGAGACGAAATTTAATATCAAAAGCAGGAGAAGAGTAGTTCGGGCGAGAATTTGGAGAGCCCGCTAGGAAAAATAGTTTAAAAGCTAAGTACTGCATATTTTATTTCAAGGTTTTGGCCAATTTTTCTTAATTCTTATTTAAAAAGAAAAAATTCCGTTCGCTGCCTTGTCAGTAAATTAGTTAATATATATATTTGTTTATTTTTAGTTTATTGGTTTGCGATTTCGAATTTTTTTTTTATGAATAACAACAATACGAGCGGATTATTAAATGAAATATAGGGTTAAGGATATTGGAAAATTGCCAGCGTTTTATTTATTTTTTTTTGTCAGAAATTTTCAAAAAGAGTTCGTGAACTCTAACTAACCACGTGGCGCCCATATTTCAGGTAGAATACCTATCGACCCACCCCCTTCTCCATTGCTAGCCGGCGGGAGTTTATGCGCGCAAGGGTTGTGCATAACGATTGGATTGATTGATTCATTCATGAGCAAGCGACCGTATAGTGAACATCAAGCGGACTAAAGGAATTAGCAGAAAAACGTCCAAAGTGGATATCATTGAAGGAACCGCAATTCTCATATTTTGCCGATGGCATTTCATGCACAAGTGCGTGGATGAGAATTGTGTAGGTGAGTGTATCAAGTTAGTGATTTGTGCTTGTAAGAGTACATATATTATATGTACAACACAAAGACGCTTATATAATAAACACTAAGAAAAGTGGAAAATAATACCAGTGTGGTGATAAGGACACCTTTTATTACTGTGTGTGCGTGTGAGAAAAAACTCAGTAAGTTAAGTGAAGTTTAGGTAAATCAAAATGACTGATAAGGAGCAAACTGAAAGCTTTGACATGGAGCTTAAAATCCTGTCAAGGGCATTTGCAAGACGGATGAAGCAGATATGCGAAACTAAACGCATGTCGGAAGATGAGATTACCATGACGGTGTAGATAGCATCCTCAGCCGGATGCAAGTTTTAAAAGAATCATCATGCAAAAGTTCTGATCTTGAAAACCAACAAGATGAGTTTATGGATGCCGATGACACGGAAGTATTGGACAGAAGCAAAGTCGTCAACGAGGAAGAAAAGGATGAGGATGATGACAGTGATAACTCTGGAGATACATCAACAACAGCAAGTGACGACAGCTACAAATTAGTTTTTCAGCAATTTGGATTCAAGGCTTTGCACTCCACTCTGCACCCACTATTAAAATTTCACACTGATGTGACCCAAGCTCTTAATAAAAAGACTCATACTGTGGCCTGTTTTCTTGCTGTTGAGAAGGCCTTCGACTCCATCTGGAGAGAAGGTCTTATCTGCAAGCTGATTGGATTTCAGTTCCCACCCTACCTCATTCGGATGATAAATAGCTTCATATCTCAGAGACAATTCTTTGTGGAAATAAAGAACTGCATATCTGCGCATAAGAACATTAAAGTGGGCGTCCCGCAAGGCTCAGTACTCGGGCCTTTCCTCTTCAATCTATTCACGTTTGACCAACCGCAGATTAATGGAGGAGTAACGACCCTTCTCTACGCGGATGACTCATTAACGTATGCGCACTCTAAGTCCCCCAAATTGGCGACAAGGATAGTGGGTGATCATACTGCCAAGCTTTATGAGTACTATCGTAAATGGGGCATAATGGTCAACGTACCTAAATCGAGTTTACTCTGCATTAAAACTGCACGTCCGCGCAGAGGCATTTGTCAAAACGCAAGAAACTTGGAAATCACTATCAATAATGAAGTGATAAACCCACTAAGATCGTCAAATACCTAGGTATAAATCTCAATGAACGTTTTAAGTTCAACCCTCATGCAAAAGCAGTTGCTAGGAAATCAAACTATATACTAAACTACTATAACTATATAATGAGATATATAACCAAAAATGAGATATATAACATACTCGTTTCCCATATGGTACACCATTTCGTCAACTTATATGGAGATCCTTCCGAAATTCGAGAGGGAAAACGCTCCGAATCTGCACTGGACTCTACCGAAGGCCCTGTGGAAAGCATTATCGTAATCAGGTCCTGTATGAGAAGGCTGGTAGTTCTCCAATACAGGACTATCTGGTTGAGATAATGAAGAAGCAGGTAGCCAAAACTCCCAATCACCCAAATCCAATTGTCCATGAACTAACCAACTTTCCCCACTTACCCACTAGCAAATATTTATCGCCTTTTTGCATCTCAACCTGTCATGAAAAATATTACTGCCAAGGAATTTTTACCTTTTTCAGGGAGAAAGGAGACAATCACCGAGGCTAGGAGAGGAATAAATGAGGAAGTTGCATCCTGCAGGACAGGACATACGCAACCTTCTGCAGACAATACCCGCAACAGGGAGCAATCAAACACCACCAGGTTGGGAAGGCAGATGCAACCTGGAGATTAGTATATAAGTTATATAGTTAGTATTTAAGTCAAAAGCCAAAGAAAAGCCCGTAGGAATTAAAATCAGGGAATAGGTTTAGATAAGAAAAATATTGTTAGGTTAAGTGTAAAAATTTATTCAGCGCAAATAAAAAACTTGAAACTTGGTTGTGCATAACAAACAATATGCTGTAATTTCGAAAATAACATGAATTTGAGATAAAGTGATATAACATTTTCGATTGCAAATTACCTCATCTTTTAAGGCTTTCAGTATTACATACTCAAACTGGAACATCCTTTACAAAGATTTGCTCTGTTGGCTGCGGTGAAGTAAATATATAGCGGGCTCTATGACGGAACTATTTATAAAGAAGTCGCCATACAAAAGTGTGGAGATAATATTTATTTATTTGTAATTGAAGACCCAATTATTATTAAGATTACTTTGGACTATTACCGGGTATAATTTTGATTCTTGCTCAAGAAGGTTATTTTTTAGATTCCTTTGATTCTCCGACCCAACAGCAAAAGCGAAAAAACTCTTAATTTATTATTTCATCATACAATTCATTTAGTTTTAGGTGGAAAGCTTCAAGTCTTTGTTTAACTCAACATTATTGAAAATTAACGTCCTATTGTCCTCCACGAGCGAGAAATGCTTTATTATAATAAAATTTATCGTCTTTCATGTTATTAGTATCTAGTGATATATATATATATATATAGTATTTAATTTAGCTCATACATGTCCAATTCATCTCCATTTATTTTCAAATTGGCACAAAGCTGTAAGTATAATTTTTTTTTTAATAAATAGTGTTCTGATATAAAAACTACAATAAGTCGAAAGAGAAAACTATGTTTCAAAAAGTGCTGGGTATTATTCGAATACATTTTCAATCAAATAACAAATTATTTGAATAAATTTTTATTTGATTATCAATTTATTTTAAGTCATTCACAAATAATTATTTGTTATTCGATCGTGCGTTACTTGAGAATCAAATAATTATTTGTTACTTAGTGAATCATTCCCAAATAATTATTTGTGAATTTCATTATTTGAATTTGAAACAATTATTTGTCATTCGATTGTGAATATATGTTTTCTGCTGTCCATTAGTCTCAATTTCAAATAATTAATTCGTTGTACACGCGTTTCTTTTCGCAAGGTGTCTCGTTACTAAATTTAATTTAAAGTTTAAAAGGAATTCAATAATTTTATCAATTAGGTATTTGTGAAGCTTTTGAAGAAAATAATTGGTTTTGATTACCTGAATTACCTTAATATGAAATCAATGTCTACTCGAGGGTCATAAGGTATAAACGTAAAATAACTGAACTTTAACCACATACATAAGTAGTATGAATGCACTTACCATACTCAAAAAGTTTTCCTACATCATTCAAAAGGTCATCATGAAATTAAAGTGCTAGTGTATATGAAAAGAGGGATATCTACCATCCCACACAAAATATTATTATGCACACAATTGTCGTCGCCTCCACACGGGTATTCTTGCTACAGCCTTCTGTTTCATGTACAAATATGAGGCTATGAATGTGTGAGTGCTTTGCATGACAAATCTCTCACCCAAGTAAAGATAACCCAATAAAAAAATGAGAACTAGCGGAGTCTCCAGATTTGACTCTCATAAAATGGTCGCGCGCTTTTATGAAAGCAGGTTTTTCTATAATATTGAGAGTTGTTTCCCAAGTTGTTCCTTCAATCCTACGATATTTGAAAGCAGGAATATTCAAGAAAGAAAATGAAATCTTTAAAGATCTAAAATAAAATATTTATTACGTTAAAAAAGATATATTATTTTTACACGCTTCAGCGGAGTTCTTAAGACTAAATACAATTAGGAAAAATATTTTTTCACAAATTTCTATTTCATTATTCTGTTCATTGCAATTTTGCTAACATTATCATTTTGTTCTACATTACAGGAAACCGTCTGTGAAAATTCCGGACTTTTTAGTTTCTCAAATGTGATAAGAAATGAAATGTGATCCCTGTTCACGTTTCGTAACAGGTGAGTTTGATTTAATGATTTCATTATTAGGGTCATGTGGGCTTTTAATATCTGCTGACGTAACTTGCTTCTGTTTACATTCGTTTTGCTCTGGACAGATTTAGTGGGAGAAACGCAAGCTGGATTCTCTAATATTTTTGGGCAAAATGAGATGTTTATTTGACAGAAATTTTACATTCCTTTTCAGCATCTTGGCCAGAGCGAAATTTTTTCTTAAAAAATTGAGGTAGTGTGACCCAATGTACATTATTATGAATAGTTTGAACGAATTTTGGAGATGTTGAAGATGATTTTGTCGTTCTTTCGATTTTTTTTAACTCCTTGTCTCAATCGCACTACAATAATACATAGACAAGCACTTTCCCCCTATTCATTCAAAAGATGAAAGTTACGATAATATTTGCTTCTTCTTACAAAACACGAAAAATTTCCAATTTTGTTTGGCTGTGCCCTATCTTCTTATTCGGTTATCTTTGACCCAAGTTTAAATAACAAATAGTCAACTCTAGTTGTAGTATGAGGCACACGATGTGAAATATATCTGATTTTTCATGCAAATTCCTTTCAAAAGTATAAGATAAGTAGGGATGTCTCATTGCTTCTTTTTCCTCTTTCTTAAAAAACTGGTTTGCAAAATACCAGATGGTATGCAGCCAGTGCATGGGAAAATAACTTGATCTTGTTTAAACTTGACAGATAGCTTGGAGGCACGATATAGGGAATACAAGTATTCTCTCTATGAACCGACGTTCCAATATTGGTGCACGAAGTATAATGTACATAAAAGTACGGTGCAGAGAATACAATACTCTCTCTGCTCTCTCTGTCGTTTCTATACATTGAATTGACGAATTTACGGCAATGTTGACAGATTGAAGTCAATATTTATTAAAAATAACTTGAATTCTCTGTACCGTGGCTTAAAGTCACGGTATTTACACAAGGCATGAGTAGTATCAACCATAGTCGGCCATCTTGAGCGTCACGGCATCAGATGAATCTTCTAAAGATATTTTACATTAATTTTCAGCAATCATGTACAAAATATTTACACTTCAATACACTAATTAAAATTTCTGTAATTATTTACCTGATTGCTCGCAAAAAGTACCACTTTTCTTACATTTAGCTGCCAGATCATTGAAAATTTTCAAAAATATTGATAATTTATTACTATAATATTATCTATGGTAATTTGCCAAAACTGTTACCAAATAATTTATTTAAATAATTTTTCTGAATTCTTCATATGAATTGTGATGTCGTAACGTCACAGCTAAATTGTCAAATAATTAGTAGGCATACTTTATTACTCTGTCTACCATGGCTTGAAGTAATGTTTCTACTTCGATCATACGGTCTGAAGCACAAACTCACTTTTTTTCTATTTAATTGATTCTAAGATTATTCTGGGTAATCACACCCAATAAACTTACTTCAAAAGCTTCACAAATACTTAATTGAACAAAATTATTAAATTTATCTTAAACTTTAAATTAAATTAAGGGGTAACACCACTGTAAATTTTTCAGAAAATAATTTTGTTTTATTGGCTTAAAAGATGCGTTGAACATTTTAAAATATGAGGCATAAAGTTTTATATCTAGATGGAATTTTCTTCATAGAAACTATATGCTGCTCCTCGAGCCCGTCGGTCTGCTTCAAAACGAATACCTGCGTCAAAAAGATCCTATTGGGAAGGCGCTTTCTTTCCTTAAGGACACTAATACAGTAAGAAATGTCTTTAGGAAGTGTTTATGTTCAGTTAAAAGCATTTCCATGCAAAGTACGTGCGTTTAGTGTCAGTAGGTTCATGTAAAGTTTAAACAGTCGAACTTTTCATGTCAATAACTCATTTCAAAACTTTACACGTGTTTTTCTCGAAACACGAGTTTTCAAAACGGCACGCAGCATAACTCCACTAATTTTCATTCTTTGAATTTTTAACAATATCTTAGAATAACATTTTGAAGTGAAATACGTACGGGATTTTCGATACGTATATTTAGACATTATTTATTAACAAATGATTACCGCTTTTTGTGTCTAAAATTGAACGATTTTATTTAAATACCCGCCAATCATACAAAAAATAATATTTTCAAAATTCCCTACGTACTTCACTAGCTATGAGCCTGTAGACTAAGTGTTTCTTTTCTTTTTTTTAAATTCAAAATTGCACCAGCTACACTGCATGCCGCAGAGTGCTTTAAATTCGACAGACCTCGCGAGAATGGCTCTGTTGTCGCGATTTACTAATATTTTTTTTTTTAATAATTTTTTTTGTATACTTAAATATATGCTTAATAACTTCCATAAATATTATTATTCTATCACCTTTCTTTACATAAAAAAAAAATTGTCTAAAAAACGCTATTTTTAAGGCTATTACAGTAGTTTAACCCCTTAAGTAACGAAACACCTTGCGAAAACAAATGCGTGTACCAAGAATTAATTATTTGAAATTGGAACTAATGCACACCAGAAAACAAATATTCATAATTGAATGACAAATAATTGTTTGAAATTGACATAATGACAAACACAAATATTTATTTGGGACTAATTCACCAAATAACGAATAATTATTTGTAATAAAATATTTTTCATTTTATTCGGTTTTTTATCTTGTATTTTTATTCTCTAGTTTCAATCAAAGGATATATGTATTAAATTGTTGCCTTTATTCTCAGTATCACAGAGTATTGTAATTTTCCAACAAATTTCTGAACAGGTGTAAGAAATATTTCAGCCCGTCAAATCTAGCGCTCCTCTACAAGTCCTACATTAGACCTAGAATGGAATAGAACTCCCATATATGGGCCGGGGCTGGTCGCACAGCCTTAGCTTCATTGGATATTGTCCAAAAGAGAGCCTTCAAGCTCATTGGCGATTTGGCAATAACTTGTCATATCGACTCACTCGAGCACCGCCGCAATGCTGGATGCCTTTCGCTCCTTTATCGCTATATGCATGGTCAATGTTCTTATGAAATATCTAGTCTAATCCCTTGTAGAATGATTCCTGCACGCAATACTCGCGCTGCAAACCGCGCACATCCATTAACCCTTCAAATTTCTTTCGGCCGTACAGTAAAATTCCGTAATGCTTTTTTATCCCGAACAGTGCGAATGTGGAACAGCTTACCATCTTTTGTTTTTCCCCCGGCATACAATCTGCGGAAGTTTAAGGGCGATATACATCGGCACCTCCGCCACTCTCCTCATATCCCCTAATCCTTTCCCTATCTCCTTCCTGCCATGCTGTGCTTTGCATCATAGGGTATCCCCTGAGCTTGGCTTAATAACATATAAAAAAAAAAAACAACACAATCATTGTATTTTTAAACCCTTTGGAACATTGATTTTAAGTTATTTACCGTGATAGTCTTAGCTGAATAGAAACGATATTTTTGTCCCAGTTCAGCCGTTTTTTTAACAATAACATGTTTTTGTATTAATTGCAATCGTGCAATTATCTTCATCTAACAAACGAAATTGTTCACATTTTGTAGTTATCTTAACCGATTTCTTCGCAACAATATGAACGGAGTGCATACAAAATTAGCTCAACCTCGAAATGTTCTCAGCTAATTTTTACCATAAATTACGGTTGATAAAACAATTAGCATTGCTTATAACCTCACATTTCTTTGGATGCATCGCAACAACTGTTCTTTTTCACCATATAAATTAATAAATTTTAATATATTGAAACATATTTCTCTGCCATCGCGACCCACTTTATACTTTCGATAAAATATCATTTAAAATAAAAGTTTCATCTGCCTTATTTCTCAAAAACTTAGATTCTTCTTTTGCAATCAGTTAAAAAGACTCCTCTTTTGCAATTGCATTATAAGACAACTAAGAAAACTCCAAGAAATCTTCTCCAAAAACTTTCTGTTTGTATGAAAAACAATCCGTTGTTGGAAAGTTTGTTTAACGAGCTCAATTCAAAATATGAATGCCATCGAGCTATTAGAGAACGCCCAATTCTGCAATTGATCTGAACGTAACTAAACCAATGCAACCATTGAAAGGAGCAATCAAATTACGACCCTTCATGGGAAGGAGAATATTACTTATCTAGTAGTTGTTCAAAGTTCTGCTCTTGTACACAAAGCTCTTCTATAGAGAACACAATTCTATATCCTCAGATTTCTGTTCGTTTAATTAATATTTTTTTTTTCATTTTAAAAGTCCGGAACTTGTACCATAAAACTCTGACCCAGCAAAAACCAGAGAAGATAAATCCGCCAAAAAGCTTCCAAACACCCAAAGAACAAGTCATAAAGGGTACTGGGATGAATTTCAATGAAGATAACGGATAAAGAGACTATTCGAAAGCGGGCGGATTAAGTGACCGAAAGATTGTATCTTTAGAGGAGGTTATACCGCAACAGGAGCATGGTAGCATGGATGGTAATCATAAATCCTTTAAACTCAACGACTGGCAGGCAGCTCGGTCCATTCAGGTTGAAGTTAAGATGGGTATGGAATGACCGAATCCTGAAAGTGCTGTGAAATCATAACTGGACGGTTGACCTGAGAATTGTAAAAAGAATAAAGCGATATTAACATATAAAAAACATATTGGTGGTTTGGTATTTTTCAGTACAACTACAAAAAAAATGGTCTTCGAGTATACCAAAACAATAGTTCTAAAAAATTTAGGTCAAGCACTAAAGTATTGGTTACGATCATGAAATAACAGGACGAAAAATATTGGTCGCCTTTGATAAATGAACCTGTTAGAATTAAAAATAATTGGAAAATGAAATTCGACATTGTGGCCTACGGGGAATAATTGAAATGTCACTTTAAAAGGAGTAAAGTATTTGTATGCGGAGCAAGAATATACTCTGAGGTATGTAGGTATGTATGCAGGAAAATTTCTATGCGACATTGGGTAAAAAGTATTTTGGCTTAAATACAATGCTAAAAATGCAAAATGGTGCCTCGTACTAAACTTTCAAATACATAATTATCTAAAATATGGAAATGACATTCACATACACCTAATGCAACCCAAAACTCATATATATAAACGGATCTTCCTAGTTTATAACTTATAATGGCTTAATTAAAACTGACACCCATTAAGCTTAAATTCTTCGCCTAGTGAAAATTTAATTTCCAACTAATGCAGCGTTTCTAATACTCTGGGGTTTCAACTAAGAAAAGGAAAATTACCAAAGCATAGAGAGCCTCAAACCACAAGAGCAAACTTTAATTAAGATGAGGGCTGTCCTTAAGCGAGAATATTTTCCTAATCTTGATAGGGTTCGAGTTAAATAAGAAAACGAACAAGAAAACAGGAAAGCTTTAGTGCCAGGCTTGGTAAATTATTAGTGTTTTAATTACTTGTGCAAAAGCACTTTCAGATTTAGTAGAAGGTGCTCCATAAAGATTCTCTTTTGTACGCTAATCCGGGGTTATGTGAGTTACCAACAGTATCCCAGAAAAGGTGAGCTCTTTTTAGTTTTGATCAGACATCAGACACAAATAATAAATTATTATCTACTCTAGAGCGGAAACTCATTTAGCAGCGATCATAGACAACCGACATGCTGCGCGCAGCCTGGAAATTTGTTCTAGTGGGTGTCACTTTACTTCCAAACAACCCAAGTAAACACAACGGTCATCCATTAAGATATGTGTCTATCTACGCACTTATATTATTGTCTGACAAGCTCTTTGTGTCGCGATGCGACTTTGGAGCTCTGAAGTAGACGCATGACTAAAAGTGGTATCCTGCTGTAATAGTTAATGTTGACAGGTTGATAAGCTCGCGAGACATTTGCATCTTTTTAGAATGGCTGCAAATTGATTTATGGTGAGTCGGCGACAATTTCTGATGAGGAAAAAGGCAATTTGAATCATTTACGGTGGTTGATCTGTTTGTTAACTTCTTGCCTAAATGATGGGAAATAAATTTTAAGATCTTTTCCAGAATAAGATTTTTGCTATATGAATGTGGGAAGAGGTCAAACTACGTTCTCAGCACCATATGGTATTTCAATTAATTAATATATTAATATATTCTAACAGGTAGAGATAAGTCATGGTTCTACCCAAATTTTCGCATGTGTACTCAAATTATCTATAGAATTAAAAGTACGTGAAATGATGATTAATGCAAAACTTTCTATTATTCCAGATAAAGGAATAACTATCGATGTATGCAAGTACCGCTATAGAAATTATTTGAATGAATCCTTGCAACATACTACATGAAAGTAATATCAGATATGATTTTTGACATTAAGGAATTTTGAAGGCCATATAATATTCTATAAATCTTGAAAATTTGAGCGGACATATCGAAACTTACAAGGACGTCGTCTTATTGGAATACCTAGGACACTTGGAGGATTATCACTTCGACAAAAGCTACATACATTACCTGGCAGGTCTACTAAAATACTAAAACATTGTTTTATAGAATTTCAATATGACCTCTTAGAGAATGCTTTCCAAAATATTTAATCCATCCAAACTAGCTTATCCAATTATGTATGGTTCAAATATTATAGTTAGTAAATTAACGCCTTTTTTTTAAAGGAAACAAGTAAAAAAACTGGAATTGGTCTAAAACGAATTCTTATGATACCCTATGTGAATACTCTTATGTTCTTTCATATCTATCTGGGATAGTTTGGTTTTTGAAATAGTTTTTCGCATATATTTCTATAACGGTTCATCGGACAGAAAAAATTATTATAAGCAATTTTATAGGATTTCACATTCTGAAGAACCTTTCAGTACATTAACACCGTGTAGGACTGATCGTTTTCACAGTTTACGTAAAAATCCCAAATTTTTAAATGTCAACACTAAGATGGGGTTGCCCGATTTAGCCCGTTTTTGAAGCAGTATTTACTAATTTTATGTAAACACTATGTACAAAATTTCAGCTTTTTACGTTGACGCGTTCTCATAGTGTCCAAATATGCAGTCAAAAACTTAATTTTTGTATGGCAATCTTACGAACGAGTTACCCGATTTTCCAATTTTCGAACTTAATTTTAGGATGTAAGAATTTATTCGAAGTTTCCAGTAAAAGCAACAATGTAGCCGACATGTGGATTCTGGATTTTCTAAGTGGCATTAGAAATCAACTGTAATAAAATATAATTAAGAGTAACGAATTTTGGAATTTTTATTTTCAGAACTTTTGCATTTATGCTGATTTGCTGCTTGATCTTATGTGCAGGGCTTAAAGTATCCATGTACTGTTCATTGAAAGTACCATACCATACCATAATAAGATTTATATTTAAAATTAAATAAGAGAAATTCAGTATAAGTTCTCTTAAGGCGGAGCCTGGAGTGCTATACATACAAGGGATGAAGATACCCCAGATATTTCTGGTCGCATGTTATTTCTTTTGAAATTACGATAGCCAATTGGTTTTCTCTGTTATTACGTGGTTATTTATATCGAAAATGTACAAACGGGCAGAAATTTCTGGTGCAAAATTTAACCAGTAATATTTAGACTATAATTATAAGACTTTATTTCATATTGGTGTAAAAATTTTACCTAATCGAATGAATTACGGACAACAACATAAATTTTTAAATTTTCGGAGAGTCTGATGACGAAGGGAGGGGTTGGATTATGTCGATGATGAGTCAGATGAGGAATGGCTTCCATCACTAGCGCAGGAAATAAACGAGGAAGATTCGGATGTGGAAGATGTTCGTTAAGATGATTGCATTTGAATCGGAATGGCCCACGAAGATAGTAAATGCAGCGATGAAGAATCTAATGACTCAGGATAACGTTTTACGTGGTCGAGATGGCACTATATGGCAACCAAACCCTACCAACGTCCGAACGATACGCCCACATATTATTCAGCAAATAGCAGGTCCATTTCGCTCAACGACCCTCTTTTCTATAAATGTATATTTAATAACGTAATGTGCAACGTTATTATAAAGCAAAGGAATAGGAAGGCAAACAGCGTTTACGGTCAGCACAATAATGAACATCCAGAAATGTACCCAAAAGTTTAGAAAATTTTAACTGCAGAAGAATTTGATTCCTATTTATGGATTGTTATAACTGCAGGTATACGTCATTCTAATGACGAGTATATAAGGCAGCTATGGAAAAGAACAGCCTGTCCTTTATATCAGGCGAGTATCGCAGTGAATCGTTTTTGTTCAATAACACACTTCTTACGATACGATAACCCAGCAACCTGAGGACTTAGTCAGGAAAATGATAAAGCGGCCACTATATCAGAACTACATCTTGCGTTCCCAATACGTGACATCAGAATGTATTGTTGTTGATGAGCAACTCTTTCCATATAGAGACAGAACACGATTCACACAATACATGCCAGCTAAGCCTGCAAAATCTGGCATAAAAGTTTAGTGGTGCTTCAAATTCATACCCAATTGCTGGCCAAATATATTCAGGGAAGCAGTTATAAGGCCGAGAAGTAAATCAACGGGAGCGCGTGGTGAAAGACTTGTTCATGAGATTTAAAGGACGCGGAGGGAACATCGTAGCTGAACACATTATTACATCACATCCACTTGCACATTTGCAGAAGTCGTGAAATCTCTCTACTGTTGGCACTTTAAAGAAAAACTAGCCGTATATACCATAAGAAATGCTGCCATCTAAGGCAAGTAGGTATATGTTTTCATCACGATTTGCATTCAACAATGATAATATCATAGAAGAACAAAAATATTATCATGTCGTCGACACTACACTATGCCGATAATGTGTGCAAAAATAAAAGAAAACCGTAAGTACTACATTATTACAACAGCACGAAAAGTGGAGTAGATAACATGGATAAATGCTTGGACACTATTCTACTAAAAGGCGGACACAAAGATAGCGTGTGGTTTTTTTTTATAATATTCTTGACATTGCATGTTTGGTTGATTGCAAGATTTATTTGCAGACTTATCCTGCTTTCTCCAATCGGACACACCAATGCCGGATTTTCATACAAGACTTGGGAAGGCAACTGGCGTTACAACATATTACGACGCAGTCTATCAATGTTATGGGATAGCAGGGATTCTCGACCCAGTATATTTTTACTAACAGTTTTTAAAGCGAATCAAAGCCAAAATAGCTGCCTGGGTAGTCGGGTTTGTACACAAGGGTTAACACATCATTGCTGGAGCACCCTCAGACCACTTCCGGGGCTATGGTGCTCAAAGTTAAAATACCGATTTTCCTTTTTTTATTTTTTGGAAAAGAAACCCTGTCTCTACTAAGATACAAATTCTCTGTCCTCATTTAACTGTAATCGTCAAAGAGTTCTTAGGGCGTTGACGAGCAAATTTACTACCGAAAATTGAATCTTTTTTTTATTTGGATAGAAACGAAAATTTTGAATTCAAATTACCTTTCTATCTCTTGGTTTCATTTGGAACAGGACTTTCTGGACTCCCCGAATACTAATTTAAAAAAATAGTTTATTGATATATAAAATGTTTTTTTTTTATAATCGTTATCGACAAAGTATTATACTAGTATTAATCTAGTATCTAGTTTATTGAGGAAATATTTCTCCACATCTCTGAAGTGAGTATATATTCTGGTGCTGTTTGAGGTGGCGGAAGAGACGATTATTGATAAGTACAATACGCGACAAAAATATACAATACCCCTGAAATTTTTCCGATACTCTGAACTAATGAGTCATTTTGTAAAAATCGTTTACCTATTAAAAAGGATCTTTACTAAGAAAGTTTTATGAGTGATCCTTTAGGTAATCGATTCATTTCTCCAAAAATTTTTCTACATTTATTGAAAAACTTATGCGACAAAAAGATACTGCAGGGGAGGTATTTGGTACATTTAACATCTGGTGTCTAAATAGTCAACAGATTGATTAGTGCTATCAGTATTTCTTCTGTGTTACATCTTTGCGCAGAAGAAATACTGATAGAACTTTTAAACCTGTTGACTATTTGGTCACCAGATGTAAAATGCACCAGATTCGTCCCCTGCCGTATCTTTTTGTCGAACAAGTTTTTCAATAATTGTAGAAAAATTCTGTGTTACATCTTTGCGCGTCTTACTGTCTTCAAAAAACTGGCCGAAACAAATAGGGTGACGTTGATCTGGGTACCAGGACATGAAGGCATTAAGGGAAACGATATTCCGGACCGCCTTGCAAAGGAATGACCCAAATCTTCGTTTATTGGCCCTGAGCCTGTCTTTGGACACCCAGAAAGTCACCTCTCAGATCAGATCAGGCTTTGGGAGGAGAGAACTAAGAAGGAACACTGGGAAAATACCCCGGGGCTGAACAAGCGAATAAGCTTATAAAGTATTCGCAACAGAGGAGAAAGCATTCCTTATATTTAGTAGAAAGGAACTAAGGCTCATAACGGGCCTACTTACTGGGCAATGCCCACTTAAATACCATCTTAAATAGATGCGTAAGGTCGATGATGAGACCTTTCGCTTCTGTGTGGAAGGCAATGAAATCTATGAACATGTTCAGCGTGACTGTGAAGCTCTGTGCCGCAGAAGGCTAAGACATCTAGGAAAAAATGGTTCCCAAGAACATATTAAGCTTCATCAAAGACCTTAAGTTCGAATGGGCGCCCTAGGGCATTTAGGGGTAATGTTATAAAAGATCTTAGAGGTCGCGGTGACAAGATGAGAGGCGGGAGTCCTGTCTGCATCCCCATTATTAATAATGATAAATAATGATATCACATCTTTGCGCAGTGTTTTGAGTATTAGGAAATCTTTTTGTGGTAAGAATTTGCATAAAATGGGTCGCGGTAGAAATTTGCTGGCAGTTACAAGCTATTATAAAATTACTAAGTGAATGAGTATTGTTAAAATAGCAAAAATATTAAACAGAAGTAGGAGTGTTATCACAGATTCACTTCAAGACCCCAAAAATTATGGAAAAAAGAAAAGTCCTATAAGGCATCGAGTGATGAATGATCGGAACCTACGTGCAATTTTGAGAGTAGCGTCAAGCTCTGTAGAAACTGCGAGACAAACAGAGGGTGCATAGACAAATGTACGCAACGTACAATGCATCATACAAAACGAACAGCATCGTGAGCCGAAAAAAACTTAAAAGAAAACCGCCACTTACCAAGCAACACATAGCAAACATATGAAGTACACAAGATATTTACATTCGATGGCCGATTTCCACGATTTACGGAAAGATCAACTGTATAATAAACGAAGGCAGATCGGAAGTGGCAGTGTAATGATTTAGGCTTCTATTAGCTGCAACGGAAAAACGTATATACGGTTTATAAAGGGAAAAATGAACAGCAAGGAATACACTAAATTATTGGCGGCAGAAATTACAAACAATGTGTAGAGGATTTCCGTAAGAAATTATATCTTCCAACAAGATAATGCAGCAGTACACACAGCACGCACAGTAAAAGACTTTTTCGTTGCCGAAAATATAAGCGTCCTCGAACAGCCAGCAAGATCACCAGATCTCGACATCATTGAAAATATCTGCGGACAATTAGCACAGGCAGTATATTGAGGTAACAAGCAGTATGCAACAGTGGGAGAGTTGGAAAAAACAACTACAACTGCTTTACTTCCTCAAAAATTTATAAAAGTCTATACAAATCTTTCCCTAACCGAATATTGACGCTATAAAAAACTAGGGAACACTACATTATTAATTAAATAAATATTTTCTATTTTTTGTAGTTCACTCATCAATCGGGTTAATTTTAAATTTTTTACGCTATCGTATCTTTTTCTCGCACCAGTTTTTCAATGAATGTAGCAAAATCATGTAAAAATTAATCAATTGGTAAAAACACCACTCATATAGATTTCCTAGTAAAGGATCTTAAGTCAGGCAAATAAATGTTATCACAAGTTTAATCAATTCAGAAAATCGGGGAAATTTCAGGAGTGTCGCATGTTTTTGTCGCGGAGGGTACATCGCGTCGCTGATGATATGTATATGAGAAGCAGAAGCTTTAAAAGTCGAAAGAATATTAGGTAAGACGAGAAACGCAAGTTGGATTCAAGCGAAAAATCACTGGTACTTTAGTCAGCACACATACCAACTGAGCTACCGAGGCAAAAATCATTTATAAATACCTAAAGAAAATTGTCTTGAGTCTGTCATTTGAGTGCTGTATATCACACTAAATGTTGACTAAATTAAGCCCGAAATTAAACGGCATTTCTTTTTAATTGCTAACACCTCACATTTGCCTCAGTTTTCTATGTCTGCCTGCGTGAATACTTATAGATGCTTTGCCTATAATACGACTATTTTTAAACAAATATTATCAATGTCTCTAATATAAAACTTCTAGAGAAAGTATGTTCATTTATTTCAGTTACGTAATTTCATATAATATCAGTTCATGATGCAATACAGATATTATATTTTCGCGACGAAAACTAATGCTACAGTTGGCAATTCCCCAAGGTTGCTTCCCCGCTATTTAGTACTCGGACCCTTATCAAAAAGCATAATTCTCTTTCGAAAATGCAAACAAGTATATATGTAATCTCTGCTGTT
Organism: Dioctria linearis; assembly: GCA_963930735.1. Lineage (NCBI taxonomy): Eukaryota > Metazoa > Arthropoda > Insecta > Diptera > Asilidae > Dioctria > Dioctria linearis. The sequence continues at coordinate 99,097,161 of OZ005743.1, read as the reverse complement.
GTCTTGAAATCAGAAACATAACTGAAACTGAATAGTTAACAAATATGGCAAAGAAGGATTAAGGTCGCTCACAAAAGCAGAACGAGAATAGGATTAATGAATTTTGCTAACATAAAACTTTCAAGATGTTTTTGCTCTAATAAATGTGTCCACTCTTTATTATACCCTAGATGAAATCTATAGGGGTATACTAAGTTTGTCATTCCGTTTGTAACACCTCGAAATAATGATGGTCGAGCAAAATGGATTGGACACTCATTCATAATATTAAAAGTTATTTTGATTTCTGCATGTCCGTCCGTCCGTCCGTCCGTCCATGCGCACGATAACTCGAGAACGCGTATACTTAGAGAGCTGAAATTTTGTACACGGACTTTAAAAAAAAAATATATATAAAATATATAAAAATTTCGTTTTCCGCTATATATTTGGACACTGCCTGAGAACGCGTCGACGTAGAGAGCTGAAATTTCGTACGTGATGTTTTTACTACATTAGCAAATAAAATGTAAAAATGGACTAAATCGGGTAACTCCTTCTTGGTGTTGCCATATAAAAATTTAGGTTTTTTACGCATACTTTGATAACGATCAGTCCAATACATTTTTATTGTACTAAAAACTTCTGCAGAATACAAAATCCTATAAAATTGGTAATAATCATTTTTTCTGTGCAACAAACCGTTCTAGAAATATATGCGAAAAACAACTTCAAAATCAAACTTGAATAGATCGGTGACCATAGGGTATCATCTAGAGTATCATAAGAATTGGTCTTAGACCAATTCTAGCTTTTTTACTTGTTATAATATACTGTTGTCATAATACACGGTGTTACTAGTTTAATGAAAATAATACCCACTTGCCTTCCAAGATGTAAACAAAATAAATATTCAAATGAACGTTATTTTGACCAAGCCTAAATGGAAAGGAAATTAAAAATGAATCCATCTATCTTCCATCCAATTAATATTTGTTAACCTCACAATTGGAAAAAGATTGTTCAACTCTCTTTTGATTATATTTAAAACTACAGCAAAAATTGATTCATAAATTAAGCTAATTCGAGTAGTAAGTAAACCCAAGCCATGGCATCACAGCTTGGGTTTAGTGGAGATAGCAACATATATATGTATATATTAGTGAGTGCCTGGCATCAGCTGATCATTATTATGCCTGGATAAAAATGTCTTATAAGATGTGTTTATAAGCCTCCTAAAATTTCACACATTAATCCTTTTTGTATGAGCTAATGCAGCTATACGGGGCATATCAGCTGAATTTAATTGTGGTGGTCTTAATATTAATATGTTAAGTATCCGATAACTCAAGCAAAGAATATTTTATTACTCAGCTGCGTACTACTAAAATACAAGGTATAAATACTAATCAAACATATTATTATGATAGTGGGATAAGCCGGAACTAGTTAAATCTTGTACTGCGTTTCCATTGGCTGGTGTTGGTGAACACTTACATAGCTGTTTTGATTTCAGTGGTATGTCCATCTATTAAAAGAGCTAACCTTAGGACATTCAAGTCTAGAAGTTTTCGTTCAATTGATGGCGAGGTTCTTCACCAAAAAATGACAACTGTTGAATGGGACTATATTTACGCAACGAACAATTCCCCTGACCAAGTAGAGTATTTTAATAGCACCTTTTTAAGTTTGTCTAATGAATTTCTTCCAGAACGCACTATTACTACTCGTTATTGGTTGTCATGAATGAAGAATGATGTTAACCATAAATAATTGAGCGTAATCTTTCCTAGAACTATAATCTCTGGAGAAATATAACGAAACGTGGTTGAACTGGGATCCGGGTCAGCTCTAGACTACGCCAGGAAAAATAGGTAGTCCAACGACGAGAACTGCCATACTCGGATACCAAATGGATGGTCTCATATTCGATAGAGGAGATATGGATATTCACGCCTCTCCAAATATAGAAAACGGATAGTCTCGGGCCGCACTAGAGATAGACATGGATATATACAAGCCTCGGCGGTTAGAATATGGTTGCCTCGTATTCACTGGTGGAGATGTGGATGTTCACACAACTCAATATATAGAACACCGATATTCTCGTGCTTACTAGAATCAGTCGGGTTAGATGGATGATCTCACCTAACTAGACTGGCGGGTGGTTTGGATGTCCACTCTCAACTAGCTTTGATCTGGCTTAGCAATCGCACTGCATGATCTTTCCGGGTTGAAAGACCAAGATTAACTGCCAACTATGGCCTGGCGGCTCGTCTTTTATAGCACTGGGTGCTGCCGGCAAGCGACGGTTATTAGTGTAGCTGACTGGTTTAAGCCAGCTATCACTCCGTAAGCGGCTGATCACTAGTAATAGATGTATGTGCGTGACTTTGTATATCATATATTACTAAGTGTCCTTCAGACGTACATTTGGTATATACATGAAGAGGTTTGTAATGAAGGCCAATTCCAGGATAGGCTGAAATGTACTTTGTTACAAAGCGAAATCTAGGTATTTTCATCTCAAGTTGTGTAAATTCGTCTTTGCCATTTGGAGAAACATAAAAGGAGTCGGAATTATTCCAAAATCTTACGACAGTAGAAATATTGACCTAGATGAACTTAATACTTACTTTGTAAATAATTCACGTAAGTCTGGTTTACCTAATTTAAACATCTTGCCCAATACTGAAAATAAGATATCCGCCCAAGCCTTTTTCAGGAATGTTATTGTTAATGACACTATTTTTGCATTAAAATCAAATGCAATGGGCTCGGATGATATTGATATACGATTCCTTAAGCTCATCTTCCGTTTTATGATTAGACAAATGGTTCATATTTTTAGCATGGCCATTACAACATCATCTTTTCCGTCCCAGTGGAAGATTACAACGGTTTATCTGATGAAGAAAATAAGTGATTCCTCTTTGTGACAGGGCTTCAGACCTATAAGTTTTCTTCCAATACTATTTAAAGTTCTAGAGAGGTTACTCCATGAGCAGATTAGGACTTATACGGAGGTTTATTGTCCGTGCTGCTTTAGACGTAAGTACAGAACTGCTACTCTTTTTCTACATCTTAACAGATCTGTTAGACGAAATATTGAAATGCGAAAGGTCACAATACTATGCTTGCTGGATTTTTCCACGGGCTTCGATTCTTTCAATTTTCATATTCTTTATCAAAAATGTGTAACTCAGTTTAATTTTAATCAGTTTGCAGCGAACTTTATATGATCCTATTGAACACACCGTAGGCAGGCTACTGTCTTGAATGCGTTTTCTTCAACATTCTTACCTCTTCAATCGGGTGTCCCACAAGAGTCAATACTAGGTCCTTCCTTATTTATGTTGTATATTAATGATATCATGTTAGTTCCTAAGTACTTCCGAAATATCTTACTTTAATCAGGATCTTTCTCTTATATATACATATAACTAGTCATTAAGCAAGTTATCATTGAACCCTAATAGAACTCAGAGCATAATTCTTATCAATCAGTCACTTCATGTTTCATCCTTACCATATCTTTATTTAAATGGCAATCTTATTGAATATAAGACGGTGGTGAAGAATTTAAGTATTTTTATTGATAGTGACTTGTCCTGACAAAGTCATATCAATGCTATTGTGTCCAAGGTTTACTGCGGGTTAAAGCTTGTAGCAACATGCACAGTATACCCCCGACCACTTCGCGAGCGTGGAATTCAATGCATGCGCTAGATATATTTTTGGCCTCAGGAGATATGATCATATGTCAGCTGTAACTAAGGAAATTTTTGCATGTAAGATGGATCACTACTTGGACTACCTATTTTGTGTGATGATGCACAATATAATCAATAATAATTCTGCCGAATTCCTTAAAGGTAATACTGAGCTTCTCTAATCAAACTGAACGCTGTTATTGCAGGTTCCTCACCATTTTTTTCCTATATAGTTCTTGCACTTTTTTTCATCTATGGAGTCAGAAGCAGGAACAGTCTCCTTGTTCATGTTTTGGCACTTCGGAGTCTGCGGGATTACAAATGCATGTACATATTGATGAATCATATATAAGTCTCAATTGGGCAAATTAATAAAGAAAATTAATTTATTTATTTATAGTTCGATTAGACCAGGTCGTAAGATAATATAGTCTGACAGTTAACCAAATAGAAACAATGAAGCACTTAAGAATAAGAGAAAGTACATACAAATTTTCAGAAGCTGAATCACTTTAAACAAATATAACTATAAACCGTCTGAAAAATGTCAAATTAATACGTAGATACATCTGCAAGAACTATAGCTAGTTATTGTACAGGTTTCTCAAACGCTTAATGAAAGTTCTATGTATTAATTTACTTGAGAAGGGGCGTCAGTTTTAACAGATAACTTAGTTTTTTAGTTCAACATATAAAAATTTATTTATCAATGTGCTATTAATTCGGTTCTTATATCTAATATCGCAGTAATTCATTTCAAAAATATACAATACAACACCACTTATAATAAAAAATGTTTTTATGAATGCAATAAAATTCAATAAATAATTTAAAATTCAATATAAAATTCAGTTCATCCAAAGTATGGTGTGGACTGCTGGGTGCCTCTTCTCTTATTCCGTTAGTCAACTGGCATGGGAAGGGTGATTTGCGGATAAAGATTTAGTTTGTTCTCAAATAATACTAGATAATGCCTAAAGTGGGGTATACTGCTACGTGTGGGCCGTAGCTTTGGTAATGTAGAATCGGTCCAATATGCCACTTGTAATGCTGCTGCGTGTAGGCAGTCAATGTAGCACGTTTGAATTCTATTGATATACAGGGTAGAAATTTGTATTGCTGTTGCGTGTGCGTTGAAAAAACTCTAGGTAATATAATCTTGCTATTTGCGTGCAGTTCAGATTTCCGCTGCCTGTAGGAATGGTAGTAGCAGCACTTGTGACCTTTTGTCGTTTGCGTACTTCTGGGTACAGCAAATTATGTTGGAGGATTTATATTTTTCAGAAGTAACTTCTGTATTTGTTTGACGCAGAGTTAACCTCTGGTAGAGAATCAAATTTAACCTTTATATAAAGCTTGATTCGTAATTGTTCAGGATTAACTCCTATGTATAATTGCTTGAGTTAACCTCAATTTGTGATATATTTAGATTAGCTCTTATATACAATAATTTGAGTTAATATTAATTTATATAATTTTAGGGATTCACTCCAACATAATATAATTTGAGTTAATTTCAATTTGTATAGGATTTAGTTAACTTCAATTAAAATGTTCACAACCAACTTCTGTGTTTGGGTTAACATAAAATTACTGGATGTAGAAAGTTAACTTCTGTTAAGGATAGAGTTAACCTCAAATTATCGGAAATTCAGAATAAACTTCTGTATGGGATGCAGAATTAACTTCTTATTTGGATTGGGATTGCTTAGGTCAGACATTAAAGACCTCCACTAACGTACAGATTATCTATAGATCCGAACTGTAGATATATTTGAATTCCGCCACCCATTGACAGTTCAAATCGTACGATTTGATATGCAGTATAGGTAATCTCCGTGTAAATGTTAAAAATTTCATTCACAGTAGACTGTCTATCTGTGGATAAATACAGCACACACAAGCAGTTCATCGTTAGATACTAGGACTGCACATTTGTAAACTGCGTACAAAGTGTACAATTTCATCTTCAATCATTATTTTCAGATCAATTTGATATTTTTTCATTTTCTCATCATTCCCAACATGGATAGAAATACAATATTCAATTAATTTTGAAATATACAGGAAACATGGAAAGTAAAATATGATTCAAATTCGGACAGAAATTTAAAAGTGAAGGTTATAAGAAATAAATAGAACGTTATAAAGCAACGACTGATTCTGGTAGGAAAGAAATTAGTAACATTATACGTGAGATGCCTTTCTTATGAAGCAACCAATCTTTCATCCAGAAATGTTTTTTGCTGTTCACTGGTACTTCTGATAAAAGCATAATTATTACTAGAGCAGCAATTTTCTTTTTTGACAAAATCATTTTAAAAATTCGACCCAATTGCATGATAAACGTTAACAAACCTCACGATTTGGACTAAAGACGCAACGCTAATCATCAGTTTATCTGCAGTTTTCTGTCCGTCAGATTTCAAACTTAAGACGTGATCTAATAGTTGTGGGTGGACAAAACCATCTACACTTTGAAACTGCAGATAATCTGTAAGTGAATGGGGCCCTTAAGGCTTTTGGACTTCATCATACAACTCTGGTTTGGAAATGGGTGGTTTCACAGTCAAGTCAGGTATGTTTTGTGCCATTTTCCTCTTTTAGTTGCCGCCTTTCCCTGGATATTTTCTTTATTTTGTTCTTGTGATCCTTGGGGCTCATCTTTAGCCCTCAGTTCGGTTTCATGTCATCTCTTGTCCTCTTGTTGACAGTTGTCGTTGGTATTCTTTGAAACTCTGCGTTTCGTTGTCGTTTTTTTCCATTACGGCTGATGTGCTAAATCAGCCGTTTTATATGTAATTCTTTCTTTGGAGTTAGTTGTTAGTGGGCGGGTGGGGAATGAGAAAAGGATGGTGGTTTCACTATTGCTCGCTGCCTTTTTATATCTGCCGAGTCCAGTGATGTGCTGTACTTCTTATGGTGTTGCCCTAGCAATGTTTATGTCAATTGCTGAGGACAAGTAAAAACGTAAACATAACCACAGGTATGTGTAATGAATGTAAGTTTTGCTATGGTGGTTTTAATATTAGTTTGTTATTTTTCAGCTGAGTTGTTATTCGGGACATCTTTGGGATGATTGTGGAAAGTTATAGTAGCAACGGAGGAATTGTTATTAGACAAGTATTGTGAATCTCTTCATTTTTAAATTTGAATATTGGTAGGTTTTCATTTTATTTTAAAGAAATAAGAAGGCTGGATGCATCGAGGGATTTGTAGTTCGGTGGTAAACCGAACACTTAACCTTTTTGTCAAAACCTGGACAGGTCTGTAATTTTGGAAATGAAAAAAAACTTCATTTAATGTTTGAAGTTCTTCAGTTTAGTTATCCTTAAGTGCTCCTAGCTCATATATGCTTCAAAATTTTGAAAAAAATTCTTTGGTTCGTCAGAAAATAGACCTATATTATAAATATACATACTATAACAAACTGAAAGCATACCCAGGTATGTAATACATACATAAGGAATGAAGATGAAAAGCAAAATAAATTAAAGTTTATCCTTAAACATTTTATAGAATTTATTTTGAAAAGCATTTATTTCATCTCGGGAATTCTGTAAAATGCTCTTTATGTACAGGTTTAGATTATCTCGGGTAACATTTTCGCGTGGGCAACCCTATCCTACTATTTGCAAATATGACAATTAACTTTTACTTTTAGTCTGCCTGTTACATCCCGTGGAACTGGTATACTTGACGTGGATCTACATCCTGACTGGTATTGGGTGCCTCGTCATGCATTCAATAGCTTATCAGTCCCAAAGTTCCTCATAACATGCGAGGTCTGTTAAAAAGAAAGAAACATGCATTTATGAATTATACACACATACTAACCGATATGTAACGAATAAACTTAAATGTATTAGTTAACATAAATATATTATAGTAGTATATAACTTGAATAATTTCCATCTGTGTGCTAGTTTATAGGGCAGGGATTCCTCAAATTATCAACCAATTGCGATCACTTCGATTCCTTCAAAAGCTTTTGAATCTATCATTTACTCAAAATTAATGAAGTATCTAGAAGGTAATCCTCTCATTAAGGATCGCCAATATGGATTCCGGGCTGGACGTTCATCTGGAGACTTGCTGACCTTTCTTACGGAACGTTGGAACCGTAGTCTTCAAAATTTTGGTAGTCTAAAATCGTTGCCCTAGATATTTCAAAGACCTTTTATAGAGTCTGCCATCCAGCCCTTTTAGCCAAACTTAAAGCACTTAGTCTGTCTTATCCTCTTCTATTATGGATTGAAAGTTTCCTATCTAGTCGCCAAATACGTGTTGTATTAGATGGAGTTACATCTGAACCGCATCCCATAAATGCCGGTGTGCCTCAAGGCTCTGTTATCTCTCCAACTCACATTTTAATTTTCATTAATGATCTGCTTTCCCTTACTTTCAATCCAATCCATAGTTTCGCAGATGACTGTACTCTTTATTTCGCTTACTCCTTTGATAATCTTGTGGACTCGAGGCGGAATGCCGCATCTGTTAAACGAGATTGCATGATTAGATCATTGAATAACGATCTTAACAATATCCTCGCTTGGGGCAAAGCAAATCGCGTCGAATTCAATGCCTCTAAGACCCAAAGCTGTCTCATCTCATTAAAACAAGATCATAACTTAAGAACACCCGTTTCTTTTGATGGAGCATTAATTTCTGATTCACCATCACTAGGCATTCTTGGCAATAATATTTTCAGTAAGTTAAACTGGACAGATTACATCTTCTCTGTTGCCAAAGAAGCATCGAAATTTCTTGGATTTCTGAAAAGGTGTAAGAATTATTTCAGCCCGTCAAACCTAGCGCTCCTCTACAAGTCCTACGTTAAACGTAGAATGGAATACAACACCCACATAAGGGCCGCGGCTGGTCGCACAGCCTATGCTTCATTGGATGTTGTCCAAAAGAGAGCCTTCAAGCTCATTAGCGATTTGGCAATAACTTGTCATATCGACTCCCTCGAGCACCGCCGCAATGTTGGATGCTTTTCGCTCCTTTATCGCTATATGCATGGTCAATGTTCTGATGAAATATTTAGTCTAATCCTTTTTTGAATAATTCCTGCACGCACTACTGGCGCTGCAAACCGCACACATCCTTTAACCCTTCAAATTACTTTCGGCCGTAGAGTAAAATTCCGTGATGGTTTTTTTATCCCGAACTGTGCGAATGTGGAACAGATTACCATCTTCTGTTTTTCCTCCGGCATACAATCTGCGGAAGTTTAAGGGCGACATACATCGGCACGTCCGCCACTCTCCTCATATCCCCTAATCGTTTCCCTATCTCCTTCCTGCCATGCTGTGCTTTGCATCATGTCTAAATAATAATAAAAAAAAAAAAAAATGAATAACCTTACATATGCTTATTTTACGCCGGGTCTTTTATTTAAAACAAGCGAAACCGAACCCTTTTACATTGTTTTTTTTATTTTTTTACATTTTAGTGCCGAAAGTCGGGAATTACGAACGCGTGAATGATAGTCGGAAGCTCCTTTTTTCATAAGGTGACACGTGAAAAAAACGGATATTGATGACCGCTATGGAATTATCGACACGCGCGGCATGCCGAGGTCAAGTAACAGAAATAACAAAGACTGCGATTGACTATTTAAATTCCGCGGAATCGAGTGTCAAAGATGAAAATTTAACCCGGGTAGATGCTATAGAGGAAGAGATCACATTCTTTGTACAACGGCTAACAGCTGTTCATAACAGTCTTAAGTGGGTGTCACACCGGGATCGGCGCGGCGCGAAATTTTTCAGTTGCCGCTGCGAGATTGGTTTTGCGAAATTAAACCTACAAGTCACACCGGCAGCAGCGCGGCGGGATACGGCAAAATAGTTACCGCGCGGCGATTTTGGTGATTACTCAAAAACACAATTTTGCCGCTGCCACTGGCGGCAAAATTCCTTTTTCATTCGAAATAAGTCCGCATAATTAGTTAAATCTGGTTTTTTGCATTCTTAAGTATTTGTAATCGAACCTCATCACCTTTGTCTGTTTTCTTCAAGCAGAGCTACTAAGAATTGAATTTCTTCCTCGGAACTAGAGTACATTTGGATAAAATCTGCCGCTCTCAGTGTGAACATTCTATTCTGCCGCGTGCCACCGCGCCGCGGCGCTCCCGGTTTGACAAGGGCTTTAATCTCATTAATGCAGATGTGCGAGCGAAATCTTTTTAAAAATGGACGAGCTCGATACAGAAATGGAGAAAATCGCAGAATAAGTAGATGTATCGATAGGTTTGCCCGCCCGTCTTCATACCCGCTTGAAAAAAGTGCATGCAAAAGTGGATCCCGCAGCAGACCAAACGACTGAGGCGGCTTCTCACAATAATACCACAGCAATATCGAATTCCGCTAAATTGCCCAAACTTGAACTAAAAAGTTCTCTGGAAAATTCGAAGAATGCTTATGCTTCTGGGAACAATTTCGATCAGCGGTTCATTAAAACAAAGGTTTGACCGGCGCTGAAAAATTTTGTTATTGGAGACTGTATTTGTGGGAGAAGCTCAGAAAACTATTTCAGGTTTTCGATCGCAATATTCAACAATTGCTTCGGCTTAGTCCAGTCAAGTCCAGAGATGATGTTGCAGGGCTTCGTCATCTTTATAATTCTCTGGTATCAAGCAGCAGATCTCTCACCGCGTTGAAAGTCCCCGCCAGGCACTACGAAGGCATGTTGAAATCGATTTTGCTATGTTGCTTACCCTGCGGATTAAGATTGGACTATCATCGTATGAGCGACAGCACTGGGATAGAGGTGTTATAGCACATTCCGGGAAGACTCGCCGGTTAGGAAAATGCTTAAGATAAGCCGACAAGGCTGTCTTCTTATCTCTTCTCTCTTATCTTATCTCTTCTTCTTATCTATCGTCGAGTGAATGCCTAGAAACTGTAGTGCATGCTTATGACTTGTTTATTAGAGGTAATTTAGAAGGTTTGGGGTATTCCTGTAATCTTCACTTAGATGCATGAAATATAACAATGTAATTTAGATGTGTCTGATTGGTAAAGGTAGTGTAGAAATATATAAGCAGAAGGCTCACGGAGTAGAGAGAATTGACTAGAGATTACATTATCGTCGGGCGCGGAGATGAGTTAACATAAGTGATGAAAATTATTCTTTACAAAAAGTGGTTAGTTACAGTTCAAGTGTGGGGTCAGGAAAAATAAAATAGAATTTAATAGTTTTCCTGGTGGAGAAGACGATTCTAACATTCTATTCGCTATTATGTCCAGAAAACGAAAAATAAGTAAGTATATCGAGGACTACTTTTATCAAATCGTTTCCATGTCAAGGCAAATAAATTTGCCTGAGAAAACAACAATAAAATATATTATTTCTGGACTTAACCATCAAAATTTAATTAATGTGTTAGTAGCATCCAATTGCCAAAATCTTCCAAATCTTTTGAAACACATAAATGATTTCGAAGAGATCAATAAACAGGGCAGACGTAGAAACTATCTCAATATTAATAAAAAAGGTGAATCGATTACAAATGAAATTTCAAGATATCACGGTAGTAATCTTCAAATAGACCAAAGGAAAGGAAATTTCAACAGTCAGCGATATAAGCCATACTCCAGAAATACAGAGGAAAACAAGTTTCGCGGAGACAGCTCACGACGTCATCATACAACAAAGCTCTGTTTTCGATGTAATGAGCCAGGACACTTTGCGAAAGACTGTAAAGTACAAACCAAGGAAAGAAAATGTTTTGTATGTACACAAAATGGACATTTAGCCAACGAATGCAATGTAAAGCAAATTAATTTTATGGATGCTGCTCTATCAGATGAGTATCATCCTGTAATTGAAGTTGGTGGAAAATGTCTTCAAGCCTTTTAGGATTTAGGAAGTGACTGCTCCACTATTCAAGAAAAAGTAGTAAAGGAAAATGGTTGGCATATTGACAGTACGAGCATAGAGTTCCGAGGTTTTTGGCGGTGGAATATACAAAGCGATAGGCATTATAAGGAAATCTATAAAAGTCGGCAGTGTTGAGTTAGTAACGGATTGGGTGGTCGTTTCGGATTTAGCGCAGTCAATTCCAGTAATTTTCGGAAAGAACTTTCTTGATCGTCCTAATATAAAAGTTATTAAACAGTGGGGACGATATGATGTATTGGAAGAAAGTCCACAAATTTCTGCAATACGCATGGGAACACCAAAACTAACGAAAGCGTCAGAACTAAAATTAGAAGATATATACGTTCCAGAAGAGGTCAGTAGCTAGGAAAGAGGACAATTATTTGACATCATACCCGAATTTGAAGATTGCTTTGCCCAAGAATTGACAGAAATGGGAAAGACTAATCTAGTCGAAATGACAATTACGATTAATGACTACAAAGTCGTTCGCTATAATCCTTACAAAGTGCCATATCGATTAAAAGAAACCCTTCGGCGTAGTGTAGAAGAATTATTGCAACTTGATTTAATTCTGTTATGTCTGGATTTACTAATTAAAACTCAGGCGGCTAGTATTAATTATTAGTTCACTTTATTCTATAAACTTCAGGTTATACATATATATAATGTCTAACATAAACACCTACTGATATTTACTATATAAATCTAATATAAATTACTGGCTGAGTACGGGGTACGCGGTGGAGCTGTTAACGTGATGCAAGCTGGCTGGCGACTCACGGCTGACTAAGTACTCTGACTTGCTCACAACGATCGTGCGATGATGATGCTATTGACGATGATTGGCACAATTGCTATGATGCGATATATCCTACAAATTCAATCGTCTACTTCTGAATATGCAAGCCCTGTGCTATTAGTACCAAAGAAAGATGGAGGTTATCGAATGTGTGTCGATTATAAACGGCTCAACTCTTTAACAAAGATGGAACACTTTCCAGTATCTAATATCAAACAAACTTTAAATTCCTTATCGAATAAAAAAATATTTACGACACTAGATATATTAAGTGGATATTATCAAGTTCCTATTAATAAAGATAGCCAACAATACACGGCATTTGCAACACCAGACGGACATTATGACTTTAAGAGAATGCCGTTTGGCTTAGCTAATTCGCCAGCAGTTTTCTTGAGATTGATGGCAAAAGTGACAGATCATCTCAAAAGGGATGGTTTGATTATCTATATGAATGATATTTTAATTGCTACAGAAACGGTAAAAGATAATTTAGATATGGTAACGGAATTTCTTGCAGCCATACGGAAAGCAAAACTCACCTTAAATTTAAAAAAATGTGAGTTCCTAAAACGAAAAATCAAGTTCCTGGGACATGATATTACATGTGAAGGGGTACAACCCGGAGACATGAAAATAGCAGCTGTCGAGAACTATAAAAGATCTGAGAATACAAAAGAAATTCGCCAGTTTCTCGGTTTAAGTGGATATTTTCGTCGTTTTGTCGAAGGTTTTCTCAAATATAAGTTATTAAGAAAAGAAGCTGTTTTCGAGTGGACCAATGAACGAGAAAATGCATTTCAACAATTAAAGAAAATACTAACTCAGCGCCCAGTATGTATTAACATTATATGATAGTAACGCAGAACATGAGCTGCACACAGATGCCAGTAGCCATAGTCTAGTAGGCGTTTTAATGCAAAACGGCAAAGATGGACAGATTAAGTCGTATTTTAGTCATTCAACAACGAGTTGTGAAAGTAAATATCACAACTATGCGCTTGAGGCGTTAGCTGTGGTTGAAAGCTTGGAGCGTTTTAAATATTATTTTCTACATAAACATTTTACCATAGTTACAGATTGCAATTCATTGAAAATGACACAAGAAAAGAAAGACCTTATTCCACGCATTGCCAGATGGTGGCTTAAGATTTCCGAGTATGATTTCAATCTAATTTTCCGTCCAGGATCACAACTCGCACATGCAGATGCCTTAAGTCGATATCCACAAGAGCAGGGAGAAGAGTCAGCAACAATTGCTGATAAAATTTGTTTGGTTGGAATGCAAGAACAGGATTGGCTATCAACTTTACAAACTCAAGATATAAGACTGGCAGAAATTAGAAAGATTTTGAAAGGTGAGATAGTAAATTCAAAGGAAAGCGATGGTATCAACGGTAGCTATGAGCTAATAGGGGAACGAGTGCATAAAAAGACGGAGAATGGCAGCAAATTCGTTGTATCGCGGGGAGTTCGTTGGCGTGTTATTAAGTTAGCTCATGATGATATGGGACATAGCGGAATAACCCGGAACATGGACTTTCTGAGCAAATCATTGTGGTTTCCAAATACGAAACCCGTCGTCACCAAGATATCAATGGCTGTATTGACTGCCTATACAATAAACGTGGAAACGCTGAAGCGAGATACCAAATCCATGTTGCTGAAAATCAACCAATACCTTTTTTCACTGTGCATGTAGATCACTTGGGACCATTTCCGGAAATTAGTCGTGGTAATCAGCATCTCATCGGCATCATATGCTCTTTCACCAAATTTATAGTGTTGAAACCAGCTAGAAGCACTAATAGTAGAAGCGTGGGATTATTAGCGGCAGAGGCACCGCTTTTACGTTCAAGGAATTTGGAAAATATTGTCAAGAAAATGGAATTAAACACGTCAAAACAGCAGTTCAAACGCCTAGGGCCAATGGCCAAATTGAAAGGTATTTTCGAACCATAAAAACCGGCAATCGCATCAATGATTAAGGAAGATGATGGAAGGGATTGGGATTGTCATGTGTCAGCCATTCAGTGGGGACTCAATAGCATGAAGAATACGACAACAGGAAGAACACCACAACAACTTTTACTAGGATATGATCCCAGATGCTTCGTCAAAAATAAAATCCTGTTAGCATTACACGATGGAACACAAATTGACGATGACGACATACCTTTAAGTGAATTAAGGGCCAGAATATTGGAGCGAATGACAGAAGAGCGAAAACGTAAGGCGGACAACTATAATTCTACTCATAAATCGCCAAGGGAATACAAAAAGGGGGAGTTGGTTCTCATTAAGCAGGAAATTCCTGCAACGGGTCAACCCAAAAAGACTCAACCGAGATATAAAGGGCCATACGAAATTAAAGAAGTACGATCGACATGTGATTACTGATACTGCAATAACACAAGTTACCAACCGTCGATTCGAATCAGTACAATCAGCTGATCGGATGAAACCCTGGTGTTCTTTAGATGAGTTGAATTTTGATGACGATGACTCCAAACAGGAAAAAAATTAGTCTTAAATATTGTGTAACAGGATAAACAATAAACAAGCACTATTACTACAACATTTATAATTTGTTAATCATTTAATTTTCGTTTGTTCTATGTATTTCTTATTTCTATTGCGTGTTTATCAGTTGATGATGGTCCTGAGAACTAAGGGGCGACTTGGATCGAAAAATTAATTATAACAATTTTTTGGTGACAAATCGAGCTTACATCGAAGATGTAATCCCGTTGGGATAATATTTCTATAGTGGTGTATGTGTAATGAACAAGTTGCAACTGAGTGTACTATTTCCTCTGCTCTGTGGTATAGTATGGATGGAGAGAGTGTGTGATGTGTCATCCGTAAAAATTTTATGATCGTTCTGCTTTTGTGGCGTCAAGTTTTAAAACGCATAATAGATGATGAGTCTTTTGAGATGACTGCCTGTGCGGCGTGAATAAGGCTGGGTCCAAAATAGCTGTATGATTTAATTTAATTGATTTTGGTACGTTGATGATGACTGTGAGTTGTTTAACTTCAAATAGCCTAGGAGGTGTCAAAAGGTATACTGTGCCTGTGTGGCGATGACGAGACGTAGTTTTTCTTGTTAATGTTGAATAATGGCCTTAATATCACTGAGGACTGTGAACTGGTAGGTTGGCCGAACTGTTATAGCACATGCCGGGAAAACCCGCCGGTTAGGAAAATGCTTAAGATAAGCCTACAAGGCTGTCTTCTCATTTCCGTGGATAATAAAATCCAATGTCGCCAAGAGCACTTGTGGTAATTAATACGAAATGCAACAGTAGAAAGAAGTAAACTACAGATGCAGGGTTTTTTCCCAGCCGTCGAGCGAATGCCTAGAAACTGTAGTGCATGCTTATGACTTGTTTATTAGAGGTAAAGGTTGGTTCTCGGCCATAACCAAGTAATTAAGAAGGTTTGGGGTATTCCTGTAATCTTCACTTAGATGCATGAAACATAACAATGTAATTTAGATGTGTGTGATTGGTAAAGGTAGTGTAGAAATATATAAGCAGAAGGCTCACGGAGTAGAGAGAATTGACTAGAGATTACATTATCGTCGGGTACGGAGATGAGTTGACATATACTCGAGTGATCAAAATTATTCTTTACAAAAAGTGGTTAGTTACAGAGGTAAGGACGATGGACCAAATTCAGTGACAGCCAGCAGTGCTTCATCTACAATAGCAGGAGTTGAAGATAAAAAAGTGCAAGGTCTGCTACGGTTTATCAAACAGAAGTCGAATCGCTGGAACGGACGTTGACAGAAAAGAGTAGGCAGATGTCAGCAAATTCGAAAAGGGACATGCACACAACACCAGCTGGAGTCATAGCGGCTAATACTAGTGAGCCGTGTTTATTATGCAAATTCTCTATAAACTATACGACTGAGAGCAATAGTGATGTCACACTTATACAGAAGAAAGTTTTATTCAGACGAGAAGGACACTGTTGGAAGTGTACTGGACGTGGACATACTTCAGCGAAATATCGCAATAGGTGGATTACATGTTAAAAGTGCAACGGCAAACATCTTACGGCGCTATGCAAAACCCTCGAGAATACTTCCCAAACCATGAAACATAAATCTTTATTTTGTTCAAGAAAGAATTTTTTGGGATCCTCCGGTATATAGCAAAAGCTAAAAAATGTTCTAATTTGTTATTTCATCACACAACTCATTAATTTTTGGTGACAAGTTTCACGTCTTGGTTTGACTCATCAACAGGTCCCAAATAGCGAAATTGGGTGATTTGAAAAACAAATGAAAAAATGAAAAAAAGAAGAAAGAAATGAAAAGTTTGAGAAAAATAGAAAAAAATTAAGTTTAACCCGGTCAAAAGTCCAAAAGAGTAATCTTTCAATTTATAAATCTTTATGAATGCGCTGTGAGTACGTTTTCTAAAGTGTTCTACATTGATACTTATGGAAAAGTGCCAAACATTGAATTTATATTGCCTATAGAGCCTAAGCTCCTATCCATACAGGAAAATAGTCTTCTAGTAATTTAAAGCTTGGTTCCTTACCTTCCCAAAGGCTACGCTTCCTACATACCTTACTTAACAAAATAATAAAATAGTTTTGATTACAAAATAACCTCACCATTTTACACTCAATACCTCTCAGCTGAGTGATAATTGCATGTTTTTATGTGCAGCTGGAGTCCGAATCTGTATCGTATGTGGTAGTGAGAGTGAAACAGACTCTTTTCATGGCTTGTGAAGTATTCTCGAGGGTTTTTCGCTAAGCAATCCGAGTTACAAGACTAGTGTTGGTGGACAAAGCTCATACGTACATACTTCTGACAACCGTTACACAAGCTGGCGTCTATTAAAGAGAAAGCTCCACAAGTCTTAAATTTGTGTGCCCATGATCGTGAGATGCAATCTAATTATATTTTCTTGAAAACTGCTTATTGTGTTGCTGTAGCTTCGACAGCCAACACACTTATATTCGTGAAAGTGTGGCGAGTGAACTTTATTTGTTGACTATTGGATATGTGAGAGTCGCTGTGGTGCCATTTGGTGGTAGAGAGCTGTCACCGTGTCGGAAACTAAGAAAGACAAACTTGGTATTAAGAGGACAATTTAGTAGAGAAAGCTTCGAATTGGACGCCGCATTGGTTGTACCTGAAATCTGTGTAGATGTTGTTGAAGCACCGTATTAAACGTGTTCGGCATTCGAAGGATTGCATCTTCCTGATGTACAGTCTGTAAATATTGAACGAGAAAGCGGGTTAAGTATACTCATTGGTGGGGATTTCTACTGGACGGTGGTCACTGGAAAGCAAAAACTTTAAACGAAGCATTTACTAGCTTTTCAAACCATCTATGGCTGGACATTGCAAGGACCCCATACCGTGGGTACGAATAGTTTCAGTATTAATCATTGTTTTGCCTCATATGTTAATTTTCTCAATGCTTTCGAGGATAATGAGATGGACTTATCACAACTAATGTCTCTTGATGCTATTGGCATTTAATCCTAAGAAAAGGAACATGACAATTTGACAAATGATTTCATTCGGCAATCTATATCAAAACGTGAGCATATATATGTGGCCAGCTTCGTTTGGACGGTTCGTCATTTTCATATTGACAGTAAGCGAGAAGGAGCGAAATTCCAATTGCGGTCAATGATTAGGGAGTTATCGAGTGTTTTAGATTTTGGTAAAGCTATGCGTGAACTAATATCTAGCGGTGAGGAGGAGAAGGAGGTGTAAAAGGAATTTATTATCTTCCTCATAGAGCCGTATATCGAAAAGAAATCGCTATAAGGATGGCTCGCATAGTTTTTGATGCTTCAGCTCATACGGAACATGCGTCCTCCTTGAATGACCACCTTAACACTGGCTCTAATTTGCTGGTAGATGTAGTAAAAGTACTGCTAAATTTTATAATTGGAAAGTATGGAATAGTAATTGACATCGACAAAGCTTTGCTCCAAATGGATCTGAACGAGGAGTATCACGATTCACATGGTTTTTTCTTGTTTTTCTGATGAGATAAAATCCGGATGTAATCTGCCCGAAATCGCTAGAATTTCGCGTATCGTATATATTGAAGGCTCAAAGAGTAGCCACATCGAACATATTTAAAAACAATTCTAGGGTCCAGCGCAATGTACGTCTCTTGGTGGTATATTGTCGTACCATCTTATCCATATTATCTACGCCCCCCTTGCATTTGTTTTAAAAGAATATGATGTCAGGTCTTGGGAGGACACCACTAACGTTTTTATCATAATGGACTGTTGGCAGCAAAGTTACAAATTTGCTCTTTTTCGGTACGTATGAAAATCGTGCTTTTGTCATAAAATCGAAACTCGGTAGAAAGCGGTCTGTGGGCAATTTTTTTCCAACCTTCCGACCAGTCCGAGATTGCGGTCAAAACCTCAAAATGCGATTTATGATCAAATCACTCCATTTGCTATCATTGCCAGTCAGAAAAATGGAAGGCGCTAATAAAATTTTATACTTAATACAAATCCATAAACAAATTCACCCTGCTAAGCTCGAAAAATTGAATTACTGCCATCAACGATTATCCTACCTACAAGTTATGTATGGCATAGTCAGCATATTCACTCGGAATCGACTCAATCATGTAAGTATATTCTCAGGAATTATGTAACTAAAAACAGTTCCACAGATATATACATATATATCTGTCATTTCACACCCGGGTATGTTATGAGTTTGTTTAAATCATATCTGTTATTAATTGATACAAGAGTTATAGTTAAATCCCAAATGCAGGGTAATTGCGCTAAATAGCGGAAGGTACAATTAAATTTCCATTTGATATAATTATTTTGATTAATAATTTATGGAGAATTATGATTTTAGGATGAAATCCACATAATTTAGGAGCCTAACAACCATTGACAGAAACAAATAACCATGTTTTTACTTTTAGTTATTTTTACTACTCACTTTTTTCTCAAATTGTACACACTTGCAGCTGTGAATATTTTTTTTTTAATCGCTACTGTTTGGTGAGTTCTACTTTTTTTGGAAGAGGATTCCTCAAGACATCGCAGCATATCAATCCTACGCCAGTATTGCGTTGACCCGATTTACAAATATAACAAAATCCGCTACATTTTATTGATACTGTAATAAAACTAAAGATAAGAAACATACTTCTAAAATAATGATTTGACTTTGCATTTAATTAAAAATTAAGAAAAAAATCTGTTCTAATTTCATTAGCCACCATATAAAAATTAATTGGGTAGATTTTAAATCGATTTGTTGAACAGTGTTTGATTTGATTGAATTGCGAGCAAGTTCTTTCAGCAGCAGTACTGCTATGAGGAAGGCACAAATATTACACAAATTATTCTTTTTAGTTCACCACATGCATTCCATATTTAGGAAATTTCATACAATTCTTATACATTTGCACTTATTGAAGTTGTTTCCATTCACAATTTATATTCTGGGTCTATGTTATTAGAAAAGCATGAAATGGTGACAGAAATGACTGCAATATACAATTTTTGAGCTAATGCGGTACTAATCTTTTCCAACATTCGGAGTCTTTTATTAATAAAAACACGTTTGAGTTATCTGTTTTGAAAATATACCATGTATACATATATCTAGTATTTTTTTTTTCAAATCATTTCATTGGCAGTTAAAACTCCCTTTCAGTATTAATAACAGTAATGTTATGGTGGATCTGGATATACATATATCTACCTTTTCTGGTCAAGACAAGTTCCTTTAATTTTGTTAAACTAATAAAGCATATGGATTCTTATGTGCTCAGATTGGATTTCTCAGTTTGAGGAGTTTGTTACTTTAAGGATATAAGAAACAATGGAACAAAAGATTAATCATAGGTACTGCGCAGAGTACCAGAATCCATTTTGTCTGTTATATAAGGTAGGTTAATACAATATCCACATATTGGCAATATGTCCCCCGCCCGTAGTTTGGTTATCTCACGAAAGATGTATTAGTCTGCCATTACGCCACCGTAATATCTGCTCTGGAAATAGAGTTAGTAGATTACGCTAAGCGAGTAATGTCAGCGAAAATCGGTTTTTTAACACGCAGTTCTAATATTTACGAGGTAAGTTTTTTATTAAAGTATAAGTAAAAAAGGTACTTTTGTATTGCAATATCTTCTATTCTATACATCAGTATTGAAGCTTATATTGTGGTAAAAAGTGATTGATTTACAGTACAACATTAGACAAAAACATAACCTAACTTAATTTTTACTTTATGCCGAGTTGACAATATGCATATGGGTATATTGCTAGCACGTGTTTGCTTCTATTGTCAGCATGTTAACTCTTTACATCTTATTCTTTTTCTTACGTAATGTACCTACTGTATGCAAGAAATAATTTTTTTTTTATAATTTCAGACTTTCCGTATTGCCAACATCGTGTGGGCAATATGTCTATGTACACATTTTTTTTTTTAATAAAATAAATAATATTTCAAAACAAATTTTCCCGACTATAATTTTTTTGCTGGTTTTAAACATGTTGTACTTTACCATGATATATAATTACCCTTTCTTATTTAACATTATCTGGTAAAAAAAAAAAATTCCTTAGGGTGGGCATATTGTATTCACATACCTTATTTGGATATAAATACAATAGATCCTACCACTTTGTCAATGTTCGATCAATTGACAACAAGACTGTATGGCATGTCGTCAAATTTTGTGCGACTTGTATCCATATAATTCCTGAAATAACCTGAACTCATTAATGCGTTTTGAGGTATATGCAAAAATGCATAAACATCGCTGCTAAGCTTTTCAATGTTACCTGGTAGTTTTGAACATGTTTAACTTTTACAAAGGTGTAGGAAGTGTCATTTTAAACTGACGAAAAAGAAACCTGGGGCCGGATTCACAACACGGAGAATTTGGGAATTTGGGAGATGAGAATTTCGTTTTCTTAGAATTCCTAATTCCCTAATTCTCCATTCCCAATTCACTAAAATGGTTGGAGAATTAGGGAAAACGTAAGAAATGTGAAAAAGTGAGAATCGCCTGGGACGATTAAGGGTATCAATTTTTGTTGTAGAGGGTTGGATTTTTTTTCATACTTGAGGTACATCTGTCTATTACCTTGTACTGTCAAAATAAATAGAAATTTCTGTTTTGTAGGGGTAGTTTTTGAGGGATGTAGGAGGGTAGGTTTTCTCGAGTTTTTCCGGGATAACGAGAGAATGGAGAGTTGAAGGAGAATGTAAGCGGTATCAAAAAAAAAAATGGGAGCTCTGGGCGAACAAGATAGGTGGTGGAAAAGGGGCGGGGAGAGTGCGAGGTAGAAATGGGAGCTGATTAACGGAAATTTAAAAAAAAATAAGACAATATCAGGAGCTGCACTAATTCGCAGGGGTAAGCTCAGGATCTCTAAGCCTAATAAAAAAAAAATAAGAATTCACTTTGGTAATTAGACATGCATGGGTATTATAGGCTATATTCTATTTCGATTAACGGTAATTTGCAGATTTGAGCGGCCTCGGCGGTAAATTTTGTTGTCGCAATATTCACGGGAACCTAACTCTGTGTGGGACTGCTGTAGAGTATTGGGTTTTTTTCTGATGGATTAAGGGTTTAAAGTACAAAAATATAGATGAAAAAATTTGTAGGGAGGGTGTTTTTGAGGTTGGGGGTCGTACCACCCCTCATAGGGGGTTGTCCAAACTACGTCATGTGTGGTACCAAATTAAAGAGGGAGTAGAGGGTAATTGAGCGGTGTAGTTTGTATTTAATCATTTTAACGTGATAGCTGACTTTTGACCGCCGAAAAGCGATGTTTTCGCACTAGGGTCATATACACCCCAGTTTCCATATTTTGCATATATTTCTTTCGTTCTTTGTTTCACATCCATTAGTACTCCGTTGTGAATATTTTTGTCATGGGAAGTAAATTTCCAGGACTTACCGGTTCTTCGCAGCAATGATGAGATGAAAATATGTGAATTTTGTACCAAAAAAACGATCAATTTTTCACCTTAAAAAGGAACGCTACACTTCTTTTACAATTATTTCAAAAACCGTTTATCGCATGCAAAAATTAATTACATATTTAATTAGGGGACAAAATGTAGATGCGATTTCATCCTACACACAACCTTTACCGTGTATATTTAAAAATTTTACAGCATCTATTCTGTACTCGACGACGACCAAATTGATCATTTTCGCGTGATTTATAATTTTTAGCGAGTATCTTGAGAGACAAAATCCATGTTCCTCTGTAAGTATTGCATGGATTTCCATAATTTGTCTTTTACAATATAGCCAGGATACGCAGTGACTTTGAAATTCCTAGGTACCTACATACTAGATACCTTCACAAAATGCAACCAAAGCAGGCAATACAAGTTTTCCACTTACTTTTCCACTTGCAAAACACCGGAGAATTTGAGAAGTGGAATGGAGAATTCGGGAATTCTCTGCTTAGAACTCTGGTACATTCTCGCATGATTCACCATTCCAAAATTCTCACACAACGGAGCACTTCAACCCACATTTCCTGCAACCATATCCTCCACTGTTTCCCTTTTGCAATTGCATGAAATAACATTTAATAAGGTATCTGGGGCAGGTTTCTCTGAGATTGGTAATGGAGTGAGGCCAGTGGTACCACGACTAGGGTGACCATTTTTTCCAATTTTGTCAACATTTCTTTGAATTTTATCACAACAACTATGAATGCTTCGCTTTCATGATCGAATGCGCGACCAGCTAGCATTTTCTTCGTACTATTTTCAGGGTAAATAGTAGTGAAGAGTTCCTTCAATCTGCTTGCGGCATAGAGAGGCGGATCTAAGGTGGCGAAGTGCGTTTTTTGGTTGAACGTATTACACTTTCGGCAGCCATGAGAAGAGCTGTATTGATTGCGTCATACTAACTTGTTGGATAGATTATAAATGAAATACATATTATCTTCGAATGCATGAAATGTTTATCAGCCGTTGCCACTTCCATGAAGTCATTTTATCCGGGCGGTTGAAATTTCGACCACTTGCATTCCGCCAAACGTGATATCCCGATCCGAGAAACCTATTTTTCTCTTTTTATTTAAGAAGTCGAAGATAACTTCTCAGTACTCAGGAAACATTGGGTTCAAAATCAAAACGTGGAATACTGAAATGCCGTGAAGTCGATGGCGCTAGTTATGCATTAGCTATTTTTCTTAGATACGCCGTGATAAATTATTTATTATTATATTACTTCTGATGTTCGGCATGAACAGTTTACTGAGGATAAACTTGTCAGAATGCGTACATGTTCACAATTTCTCCGTTTCAAGCTAGATTTCAGAAAGGCCTGCACGCCTCTCTCTTCCACGACAACTTGGTAACCTTCTTTTAATCTTTTATCACAAATTAAACAAAAATATATTTCGGGATTCGCCATAGCGAAGCATGATGCAACTACGTACGATCAAACCTTCGAGCAGGACACAGCACACTTTTAGTTGTGTGGGCTACATCAGTGAAGTCGGGAACATTTTTCGTCATATGGAGCCGCCATATTATTTAAGAGTAGGTATGACACAAGGCGAAATCTATTCGATATTCGCATAGTTATAAATATATATACATTACAAAGATGTTCTCATTGAACAAACTAATTGCGAATTTAGTTTGGGCGGAAACTGATTGAAAAATAAATTTTTAAACCCGCTGGTATATAACTTAAATATAAAAATCCAAGTTAAGTGGGCAATTTTCCTTTTTCCTATATCTTACTGCGTGTAGGCGTCATGTTCCACACAAAAAATGTCCACGGAATAGTACCAAGCTTCCGCATTGAAATCTGATAGGCGAGGTCCAATATAGCTGAACCGCACGCGGATCATATATCACCGTACGCCATTAAACATATAAAAATACCAAAATATGAAAAGCCGACTTCTGTAAGCATTTAAATTCGTTTTTCTTTCCCACAACTTAAGCTTATTCGCAAAAAAGCAAAAGTCACTTTAAATGTTATTAGAACTTCCATTCCGCTTCTCGCATAGATATATACATATGTATTTTGTATATTAGGATATAGAGGAATATTTGCTGATAACTTCCAGTTAAGGAATGTAAGTGCCCTATATAATTTCCTACATTGTATATTAGATAAACTCAATTTAAAGTACTCGTCACACAGTGAAAAACCTAGTGATTTTAGACCTTGTTTCAATGAAAATTTATATTATAGAAATTTTTAAGTAAAATTGATAGAACAGACGCTGTGTATATAAAAACAAAAAGTATTACGACTTAAGAAGAAGCATATGAAGACCATTTAAAACTAAAATTACAAATAGAAATCTAAATACACTTGAAGGAAATATGTAGTAACCAATTTACAGCGAAAGATGGGAACAGAAACCCTAAAAGAATTCCCCATAATAATAATCCCAATTTTCCTGGAATGTTCAGACACAACAACAACTGTAATAAGAGTCACAATTTTAATAACAATAACAGTAGGATGTTTTGAACAGAATCAAGAATTTTTAGAAATAATTATTACTCAGGTCAATTTACGCACCGCAATTTTAATCAAGGAAACCCTAGTGAGCAAATACATCGTTACTCGAATAGAAATCGACCTCCACCAGAAGCAATGGATGTAGACGCAAATCATAATGATGTAATCCCCTCAGAAAATTTTCATGTGATGCCTCACATATGACATAACCGTTAGTAATTTTAACAATTGACAACAAACGTATAGACTGTCTTTCAGACACTGGTGTAGAAGCATCAATCATTGACCAAAGTATATTCCCTAGAACTAGATTTAGAAAACCTCAAACCCAATCGATGTAAGAACACTTGTAGGCAACGAAATCATTAAAAACGAAATAATTACTAATGTAGCCTTAGAATTTAATTATGTTGGAAAATGATGGTTTGGGAAATTATAAATTTATCAAACAAAAATTTTCAAGCCCTGAGGTCAAAATGTTCTTAAACCTCTTAGTGCTAAAGTAGACGTACTTAACGATCAGGTCGGAATAAATAATTCTTCTCCATATAATCAAATTTATCAACTCGAAATTATTAACTTATACTATGCAGATTTACTTGAAAGACTAAAGACAAACCATATGAATAACGAAGAGGTTAACAATTTAATACAAATCCTATATAAAAACCAAAATTTCAAAACCAATTTTTCAAAAGAAGATGATAAATTAACAAACCAAATTATTACGAAAGATTCTCGCCCAATCTATAATAAAATTTATAGATTCCCCAAAGTCCATGAACAAGAAGGCAAGAAACAGATCAAAGAAATGCTCGACTAAAAGATCATTCAACCCTCAAATAGCCCTTACCATAGCCCCCATTTGAGTCGTCCTAAAGAAAGTTGATAATAGTGACAAACCAAAATGGAGGATAGTCATTGACTATCGGAAAATAAACAAACTCAAAATTTCTCATCCCAAACATCGAATCCATTTTTGACAATCTTGGTAGAGCGCACTACTTTACTATGCTTAAAATGGCTAAGGGATTTCATCAATTCCTCGTCGATGAAAAAGAAGAGTCAGAAACAGCATTCTCTACGGGCACTTTGAGTATATTCGAATGCCATTCAAGCTTAAAAATGCCCCTGCCATCTTTCAGCGGATGGACAACTATATGTTAAGATATTTTATAAATAAAACATGTGTTGTAGGCTTCGACGATATCCTGATTTCCTCGACCTCTCTCCAAAAGCATGTAAAATCCCTCAACGAAATATTTAATGAACTTAGAAAAATACCCTAAAAATACAAGTCAACAAGTGCAACTTATTCTCTAAGCAAACCGAGTATCTTGAGCATATTCTTACTAACGACGAAATAAATGAGAAAAAGTCGAAACAATTCAAAACTTGAAATTACCCACTACGCGAAGGCACATTAAAAGCTTTCTAGGGATAACAGGGTATTATAGGAAATTCATCCGAGACTATGCCAAAGTAGCTCAACCGAAGACGAAATTCCTAAAGAAAGATAGTAGGATCAATATAAATGATCAATTTTATAAAGACTCCTTCGAAAAGTTGAAGAAACTAATAACTAACTCCCCTACACTTAAATACCCCCGGAACTAAACGACCACGAAGCTAAATATTCGGCTATCGAGAATGAACTCTTAGCATCATTTGCGCTACGAAATATTTCAGGCCATATCTATATGGTACAAAATTTACCATTCGCACTGACCATCAACCCTGAACATGGCTAAATTCGCTAAAGGAACCGAATGCCTAACTACAAAGATGGAGTATAAAACTGAATGAATACAATTTCGACATTGAATATGACAAAGGAAAATATAATAAAGTAGCAGATTTCATTAGTCGAATTAACACGAATATAAATATCGAAATAGATATTTTAGAAGAAAATGAAACAAATTGAAAATCGAATCAGGGTACAATCCATAGTGGCATTGAATATTTGAATGACCACATTCCGATATTAGATAAAATTATTAACAAATATTTTACACAAATTTATTTAGTAAAAGAAAAACATAGTGAAATCGTAATTAAATATGGAAAGTTTAGAAAGATTTTTATTAGCAGAAGCGAGCTAGAAAATCAGAACTTCCGTAATGATGTGATCAAAAGATACATTAAAAAAAGAAAAACTGCAATCTATTCAGCGACAGTAGACTCAAAATATAATATTCTTCAACAAAAATTACTCAAATTATTTTCAAACGAACGCAAGATGAGATTTGTTAAGTGTATAAAACTAGATGTAGATCTGGAAAATGAAGACGAAGCATTTAGATTAATTAAAAAAAATCATAAAGCAACAAACCGCAGAGGTAAGACTTGTAAAATTCCAAGTACAAGTACCAGTACCTGGACTTGAAATATTTTAAGTACAAGTTCAAATATCGGTACTGGTACTTAAAAACATTTCAAGTACAAATCCCGGTACTGGTACTTTAAAATTTTTCAAGTACAAGTCCAGGTACTGTTACTGTTACTAGTACTTAAGTACCAATGTACTTAAGTACTATGCAGGTGAAGTATTACAGAAAATTACAGGGAAATCAGAAATACATATTTTTATCCTAAATTGATAAAATTAGTGCGTAA